>CAUYSK010099001.1:0-41288 GCA_963575035.1 Avahi laniger
TTTAATTTTATTAGTTGAAGCTTGATCCTCAAACTTAGAACTGTCCTTAAATAAAATAGTCTATCAACACAATTATAGCTTACCTTTATGGATTTGCATGAAGCTGTATATAAGAGTGTAAGTGATTTTTAAATTACAAATTTTTTTAACTCTTTTTTTTAGGAAGTTACTCAAATTCTGCAATACTCTTGCTTGCTTCAAACAGCAACTGCTTTTAAATAGGAAAAGTCACACTCACCCTGGGGAACAACTTCTCTTGTGTAGCAATTTAACTTTTAGAAGGCTTGCCAGCCAATCTGGTTCATTTTCAAAACTTACACTCTTAGGACAGATTTGCCCTCCTATTCAGCCCTGAATGGCAGGAAGCGCCCTCACCATGCGGGGAGTCAGTTAAATACCACTTAATTGTCTAGTATTACCTTCCAGAAAAAGTTAAAATCTTTCTAACTATTGTACTTGCAGCTCTTAATACTTGATGCGAATTTGCCTTCCTTATTTTTACTTCCGTAATTCATCTAGATCCACATCACGCAGATCTTTAGAAACATGTGTTATGTGCTTTGTCAAATGAACATGCTCTGCTTGGTGTCCTCAATATATTGAGTGGTGAGATCCCTGTTCAGAAGCGGAAAGTTCTACTTCTAGGTTAACTTTTGTGGAAATTAAAGAATCTCAGGTCTGCTGACAAAAATATAGATTTTTTTCATATTATGTTATCTACTTAGGCATCAGGGAAAACATCTAGCTAACTGGAAATGCACGTTGCCTCAAAAAAGAAAAATGTATTTTAAATGAGATAATTTAAGAAAGAAAGAAAAGAATAAACTGCCCTCTCCACATCCTTTCCCTATATCAGCTACTTCCAGGAATGTATGGAGAGAAGATTCTCAGACATGAAGTAGTGAACCCAAAATGTGCTGTGTTTAATTACATTTGCTTCTTCCAGTCTGGGATTCTATGGCTATTTCACAGTGTGTTTCCAAAACTGTATTCCTTTTATGTATTTTAAATCTGTTTCTCTTTACTACGGCATGCGTCTCATACATTGGTCCTCTGTACCCTTTATCATCACCGATTTGGTATTCTCACATGAGGCTTTTTTCACTTATCTCTCCAAATGAAAACTGCACTCATGATTTGCCACAAACTTTTCAATTACATAAAGACTGGGCAAGTTGAATGTAATCCTCCATTGGGGTAGACTGATCTAATCCCTATCCTATCATTAAAAAGGAGAATTGGATATTTCATTATTCATTTAAATACTATAATCACCTGGAAAAAGCTAAAACCTGAAACAAGACCTCAGATATATCAATGACTTAGCAGAATAAAGAAGTATCTTAGACTCATATTACAGTTCAATTTTGTGGTTAGTAATTAGGAAACTATAGTTCTTTCATCTCGTAGTCCCACTGTTTCCTAGGTCATCTTTGTAGTCCTCTGTTGCACGGCTAGCACTCAGAAAGCTGATGATTAAAGACAGAGCGTTAGGAAGAACTTCTACGCTAAGATCCTCAACACATAACAGACGTGATTTCTACACATACAGTATTGCAGAAACTAATCACATGGCCTACTTAAATATGTAGAGCTAGGGAATGTTATTTTACTGTATGTCAAAAAGCAGAAATGTGTTTGGAGAACATCAAGCCAGATTCCCCCACAGGCCTCCATTTTGGTCACTAACTGTGTCTCACTCTGTATTTTCCCAACTCCACAGGGTTCAGTCTCAGAAAATTTATGATCCTTGATTATGACACATTTTTCTACACTAGGTATGGATGGCCCCCTTCAGATTGAGAGACCAATGAAAAGAAAACGAAAATTCCCTTCCATCCCACACTCAGTATACAGTGAAATTAGACTCTCCCCTTTTGCTTTAGAGAGACATAGCTGTCACTAGTCAACTGGATAGAATCTTAAGGATACCTGGATATAAAGAAATTCCTTTGTTAATTTTTTTTTCTTTGTAAACTGTCTTCACTCTTAACTTTAGTTATCCTCTTTCTTCATCTTGTCTGAAGGAGATTTCTACAAGCAGAACCTCCTTGCACGCTGCTCAGCTTTTATGTCTCACTTAATGGCGGAGCAAAGCTGAGGACCTAGAACCTGTTTACAGATCAAGGAGCCAAAGCCTCTTAAATCTTGACCTTGTGATTTCTTTGGTTACAACATTTTCTTCGGAATTTTAAAAACTTTTAGGCTAATTATTTCACAACACACCCTATGACAAAGTTTTCTGAAACTTAATCCCTAATATTCTAGTACCCATGTCTCTCTGTTTCAAATTAAAGCTGACCAACTAGTAGCTCTTGAAAATTGTGGGCATCAGTTAGAGCATCAATTTATTTACTGTTCAACTGTACACAGTTCTGAGAGTGAATGGGTAGGATAAAATGAACTATTATTATATTGTACAATCTGTATTTTAAAACAAGTTTCAGAAGCAAAATAGCATGCTATAAGAAATACACATTTATATTTAAGTTTAAACATTAAAATTTTTATAACAAAATGATGATTCATAGTACATGTATTTTAGTTATTTTTAAAGATATATTTACATCTTCTACAGTGTAAATATTATTTTTCAGTAGTGTCTTATTTTTACAATAACAATATTATTGAGGCATAATTTTAACAAAATGAAGTATGTACTTTAAAATATTTTCAGTAAAATTTAAAATTCAATGAGATGACAGATATATTCACTTGTGAAACCATCACCACAATTAAGGTACAGAACATTCACATTATTGGGAAACATTTCCTCCTGCAATTTTTTTATATATTCTTCTGCCACCCTTAACCCCAGAAAACCACTAATCCGATTTCTGTATTGCAGATCATTCATGATTAATATAACATACACTTTTTAGGGTGGAGTTTTTCCCTCAGTATAAATGTTTAAATGACATCTATGTTGTATATACCAATAGTTCATTCACTGTCTATTATAATATTATTCACTGGAGGATATTCAAACAGAAACTTACGCATTTGAAGGTCTCTGCTTTTCTTAATGTTTTTCCCTTGATTCCTCTACCTAAGCCTTGGAATATGGCCACACTAGACTTCACTCACCATTACATGTTCATGCTTTGTTTATTGTCATCTATTTCATTTTTTAAAATTAACACTATTCTAGCTGGAGAATTAATGATTTTTTTTTCATGGACTACAAGGGTGCTATTTCAAGGTGTATCTCCAGTCTGTGGTAAATATAAACTCTTTAAATCTGAACTATAACAAAGACAATAATGACTCTATGGAATCTGCTCTCATTTTCAACCTATCTGTATTGCAAAAGTTCATTGGATATAACTGAGATTTCTGTACTCATACTTGTATCACATTCTAGCTTGAAACCAAAGGTAATTTGATTCAGGTTTGTTCTCTTTCTTTTTCTCTCTCTCTTTTTTTCTCTGCCTTTTTGGTTCTAAGAAAAACTCCTCATGCTTGATTCAGTTGCTAAGATTTTAAAAGAACACAAGATACATTTTTCAAATTACATTTGTCATTTTTAAATGCCTTTTTATTTTGAATTACTTGTGTAATAAATTGTATTGTTTCACTTAAATGACACTGGGTTCAATGTGAGCATGGAGTTATGTTTTATTAAGTTCAACTGATTAATAGATTTTAAAATATCGAACAATACAAACATTGATTGGTCATGGTTATACTTTTTGAGGCTTTCTATTAGAGTCATGAGAACATACATGAGCATATTTATGTAGTTGTGGAATTTATATTATCTTGGAATATTCTGCATTTTGTCCTATTATTACAACGTTAGCAAATTATATAAAAATTTGTTCCTGAGTTTTACATTTATTTATTTTGTAACTGTGGTAGGTAAAATTCTAACATAGTCACCAAGATTTATTTGCTCTGGTGTATACACACCTTCTCCCAGTTTTTCAATCAAACATAAATCCAAGAATTGCTGTAAAGTTGTAAAGGGATTTTGCAGATTTAAGTTCCCTAATCAATTAACTCCAAATTAGGGAAGTTACCCAGATGGACCTGATCTAATCACATGAGCCCTCTAAATTTCACTCTAGCAGTCATAGGAAATCTGGGATTCAGTCTGGCAGAGATGAAAAGGGACACAGAATGGCTTGCTGCTGTTTTCTAGTAGCTGAGAGTAGCCCCAGCTAATAGCCTGGGGAAAAAAGGAATCTGAATTCTACAACTGCAAGGAACTGAATTCTGCTGACAACCTTGCCAGGTTTAGCATCAAATATTCTTCCACAGGTTCACCAGATAAAAACTCAGCCCAGACATCTTGATTTCAGCCTTTGAGACCCTCATCAGAGAAACCAGTCATGCTGTGCCAGACTTCTGACCTACAGAAATTCTGAGATAATAAATTTGTGTTTCTATGTGACCAAGAGAAATCATTCCCCACCCCAATCCCTTTACTCTCTAAATAGACTCTTCAGAACCCAAGATGCCCTGCAGAGTTCATCTGTATTCAGGGAAGAGTACAGCCTAGTGCATGGGGAAAAACGTGCCCGGGGGATTTCCTGTTGCTGAGTGTCTCTCAGACCTCCAATGCTTGCCTACGTTTTCTTTTCTGACTGAACTGTATTCATTTCCTTTAAATAAATCCATGTGAGAGTACACTGTGAAGTCTGATGAATGTTTTCCAATCATCGAACTGGAGAAAATGATTCAACTGTGTTTACTGTCGTTTTGGCTTAATAAAAAATAATAAATTTTCATTTGATAAATTATTTGGAAATATTCAGATATACATAGAAATGTATTTTTTCTTAATTGGAGTGATATCATGGGGTCTCACAAAAGTTAGCTTATCTATTTTGTTGTCGCTATGTTTGAATATGTTAATATTGTTATTTTTTCATTTTATATAAGTCCTATTTATTAAGTGCTCTAATTTTGAACATTTTTAGTGTTTTTCAGTATTTAAACATTTGCTAATTTTAAACATTTTTTATAATTAAATTATCATTGTCAACAAGTACATAAACAGATTTTTATACATAATTTTTGATATTGGAAAAATAATATGCTCAGTTTCTAGGTACACTACTTATATAAACTCTGATAATTATAAACATTTTTAATCATTTTAATTTGTCAAATACTGAGATTTTCTTCATTAATTCAATGATGACAGTTTTCTCTTATTAGTCCTTTATATTCTAAGAATTATTTCACTTTTTGTCATTCAATACTCATTGATAGTCTTTAATTATGTTTAATTTTCTTGTCTAAATTTGTTCATCTCTACATCTATAGTTATTGCCTTTTAGTTATTTTTTGAGGAATGATGGTAAATGTTATATATACT
Source organism: Avahi laniger (assembly GCA_963575035.1). Taxonomy (NCBI): domain Eukaryota; kingdom Metazoa; phylum Chordata; class Mammalia; order Primates; family Indriidae; genus Avahi; species Avahi laniger. The sequence continues at coordinate 5,327 of CAUYSK010099001.1, forward strand.
GACTCCCTTTAGGTCATAATAAAATCTCTTTGATTTGTTCATAAATCGAAGATGCTTTTTGCTGATATTGAAGTTTCTCTGCTAGATACTAAATATTCTTTAAGGCATTTTGATTGCAATAATAATGGACAAAATGCAAACATTTTCTTTGCTATATTATTTTATTTTTTTCTGTACAGAAACATATTATTACTTGTGATGTGTCTATTATATTCCCATTGCAGTTAATTCAAACTATACAGAAAAATATAAAGAATAAGTCAGAAATGATTGGAGATCCTGTCACTTGAAGAAGTCAATATTTCCTTCTAATCTACGTCCCTCCAGACACTGCTAGAATGTAGACATGCCCACTACCTACAAGCACATGTAAAATATTATATGAAATTATGGATTGTTATTTTTCTTGTCTTACAAAAAAAATTTTTGCATTATAAACACATTTGCATTTGCTCTTGCATGTCAGGAAACACTTGGAATTTCCTCAGTGAAGCTGTTCTGAAACATTGTCTTGAATAGCTTTGCAGTACATGTGGTGCAGAGGTACTCCAGCAGTCTCATTCATTCCAACTGAGAGTGCCCTTATCCTTTGCTTGTATTTTGTTTTTGCACTATAAAAAACTTTTAATAAACATTCTTGAACAAATATATATTTTTAATAACCATTCTTACACAAACATTTCCATTTCTACAAAATGAGGTTTCCTTAATTCCCCAAGATGGGGAATGGTATATAAGCTAGGGACTGGAAGAGTGCAAAATATATCTGAGATGACTCAAATTCTAATAAAATCACTTTAATGATAAAGAACGATTTGCACAGTATAATAGGTTCCGAGGGCCATGATGACAAACTGTGTGGCTTGATCCAACAGAAACTTACTGTCTCATAGTTCTGGAGGCTGGAGTCCATTCACGGTGTGGGCAAAGCCTTGCTCTCGCTAGATGTTCTAGGGGAGAATCATTCTTTGCCTTTTTTAGGTTTTGGTGGTTCCTGGGATTCCTTGGCTTGTGGCTATATAGCTCCAATCTCTGCTTTTATCTTTGCATGACTTTCTCCCCTGTGCATCTGTCACCTAAACTTCCCCTGCATGTCAGTCTCTTATAAGGAAATTTGTCATTGGATTTAGACCCCAACCTAACCCAGGATAATCTCTTTTCAAAACCCTTAATTACATCTGCATATGTCCTTTCAATATTAGGTCACATTTGCAGGTTATGGGTGAACATACCTTTTGGGAGGACATCATGTAACCCACAGTACATTAGTATAGATGGGTATGTTGAAAAAACCAGAACCTTGAAAAAATAGGTAGGTATTACTAAAGCAAGAGCTGAAGCTGTAAGGAGAGAACAAAATGTTATCAGGTAATAGTGAGATCTGGGAAAACAGAGGAGGGGACATTCATCTGAATTTGTAGTATTGAAGGGACATGAACAGAGACAAGAGACAGAAGCTAAAGGAAATTCAAAGAATAACCCAAGTTTTCTCTATTTCCCTACTTCCACTGTCTTAGCTATTGCTGATTTTGCTAATTGACTAAATCCAACCGGAGTATCAGAGAAGGGCAGAAAATGCATCTGAAGGAATGAAAAGGATAACAAACTCATCACAGAGCATGACCTTAACATCTGGTTATACAACACATTCAAATGTCTTCCCTTGTGTTGTTTGATGAATTTCTTAACTCACTAGTTCAGCATGAGAGGAAAGATTGGTCTTCAAAATTAAATCATTGCAGTTGATTTAATTTGTGCTTTTTTTACACAGAAGCCCTTAACTAAACCCTATGAAACAAAGGTCCCTTGATAAAATGTGATGTTATTACCGCACACATTTAGGAACTGAAAAATAAACTAGAATTTTTTTTTGATTGTTTTATCTATATGACAAGCAGGTATGCAAATACTTTTGTATTTTCAAGTCTTTTACTCATATTAATAATTTAGTAAATTTCTCAGTGTTATCATGACATCTTTATTCCTCAGACGGTATACATTGGGATTCAATATTGGGGAACAAATGGTGTAGAGAGATCAATTTCCCCATTTCTTCAATTTGATGTTGTTTGGCTTGTAAATAAACAATAATAGCTTAAACACAAATTTGAAAAAAAAATGCTATGCTTAACGTATCTGTCTGCATTTAGATTTAATCATAAATATAAAAATTTACTTAAGTAGAATTATTACTCTTAGTACATATTGATATATTTTAGTTGCTTTCTGAGGTATATTTGTCTCTATTTCAATGACATTATTATTTTAAATATATAGTTTTTCTTATATTAGCAACATAATAAAGCATAAATTACATAAAATAAAGAACATTCCTTGAAATATATTTAATGAGTTTCAAAATGCTGTGATTTTGACAGAAATATATACTTGTGAAACCATAGGCAGCGTAAAAGTTCAAAACATTCACAGCATCAACAAAAATTTTTTTTAGTGTTACATCAATGATTGAAAAATAGGTGTGAAGATCTATCTGGATTATAAAATGATCTTTTTAATTATTTCAAATTTTACTTCCTATATTTTGGGTCTCTGATTCTAAATGTATATGAACTTATATTTATGTATTTCTAATGAATTAGTTTTGTCATCTCTATAAAATATACTTCTTTAACTTTGGTGATACATTTTATCTTACAGTCTGTTTTTTCCCATATTACAATAATCATTCCAGTTTCTTATGCTTATGGTTTGCATGATACATTTGTTTCCTATCATTTATTTTTCATTTATTTACATATTTTAATTACAAGTGTGTCTCATATAGATAGAATATATTAATATTTGAATCTTGGTTTGCAATCTATTCTTTACTTTTCAATTATACTATTTAACTGAATCAAATTAACATTCAGTGTAGTCATTGGTGTGTTTAGATTTATCTGTAATATTTTTTCAATCTTTTAAAAAAATTTTTCTGCTGTGTATTTTGATACATATTTTCCCCTTTCCGGTATGCCTTTGGATTATTTAAAAGTTTTAAAGTTCTATTTTATTTGTTGGAATTTTAGTAGTTCTTCTGGAGAACAGAATATACGTTTTTACCATTACACAATTTATTTGAGTTTATTATGTACTAAAATGTAGAAAATTTGGAACCACATGAGTCTCTTCAACACTCCCCAATTATCCTTTATGTAATGGTCTGCATAAGTCTTAGATTTTCATACATTATAACTCCCCAAAATTTTAAAAAAATTTTTACTTTAAAAACTTATACATATTTTAAAGAAATGTAAAGAAAATGTAGTATTTAACATTTACCTATACATTTACCATGTTTTGTGCTTTTTATTTTTTTCTGAAGATATATATTTTTCTCTGATATCCTCTTATTTCAGCCTGAAGAATTTTTTTTTCTTGTACATCAGGTCCATTAGTAACGGATTCCCTTAGTTTTCTTTTACTGAAAATTTCTGTATTTTAATTTCAATTTCATTATTTCTTTATTTTTCAAATAGTATCATTAATGCGTAATTGAAACATAATCAAGAACACGTATTTAAAGCTTACAATTTGAAAAGTTTGCATATGAATTTACCAGTAACACATCTATCACATCCAGAAATTTCCTCAAGCATCTTCTCCCCCTATTACAAACAACAAAAACAAAATTGAAATTTAACATCATTGTGGCCAAAAAACATATTCTGTATTATTTATTTAAAGTACTGAGACTTTTTTTATATTCCAGTTTTTGGTTTATCATGATGAACACTTAAAAATTCTTAGAAAGGATACACAATGCTGTTTTGTTGGGTGTTGTAGATACATGCATTTTTATCTGCCGTTTCAATATCTGACAATATATGTACTCCCTCAGTTTGTATTATTACTGATGATCTTTTTCTTTTTTTTTAATTTTGATCTCTGGTACAGCATGAGCCTTTTATTTTGAACCAAAGAGTTTAGTTTTGTGAAATAAATTTTTAGATATGCAAGGAATTTAAAAAATCTACCACTTAAAGACATTTTAAACATGTCTAAAAGCAAATTCTCCAGTATAGAAAGAGATAAACAAAATTTAAAAGCCTAAGTATAACACGGTTTAAAAAATAGTTGAAAATATTGAATAATATGTTAACATGTTAAAAACTCTTCAAATAGCGTATTGTAAGTCTGTTTCAATTTGACTTGATTATTATACAGCTTGGATATGAGCTGTGGCCTCTTTCTATGTGACTTCTCATTGTCCAGGAGTTTAGCCTGGGCTTTTTGACATGGTAGTAGAAAGGTTTACATTGTAAGACAAGACAGTCCTAATGCCCAAGGACCATTCATGCTTGTTAACGTCTTATTGACCAAAGCTAATCACATGGCTAAACCAAGGGTCAATATGGGACAGGACAACAAAAAAGGTATCAACACAAGAAACAATTATTGAGGTTATTACCACATAGGTGAAGCCTGTTTTTTCTTTTTCTTTTTAGAGACCAGGTCTCACTTCTAGCTCAGGCTGGTCTCAAACTCCTGAGCTCAAGCAATCCTCCTGTCTCAGCCTCCCAGAGTGCTGGGATTACAGGCGTGAGCCACTACCCCTGGCCTAGCATGGTCGTTTTAATGACAGCATAATTGTCTATTGTATGTATGTGCCATATTTATTAAAATAATTCTCAGAATGTGGATCCATTTGTGCCTTTTTCTTAGACAAACAGTGCTGCAATAAACATATCATACAATTATTATTTGTATTACTCATCTTTGTACATATTCTTACACATTCAGGTTTTTATTTCTATTAGATGATTATTTAGCAATGACTATTTATTATCTAAGAATGCTTGTTTCTTCAGAAAGACTTCAACAAAGGGATGGAAAATGGCATGATCTCAATGATGAGATACTCTATATATTGCATCATCTTTTTAAGTTGCATGTCTCAATTTATAGTGAGAGGAAAGATTGATCTTTAAAATACAGCATTGCTAAATAAATTTATGCAATTGTCATAACTCTAAGGACATAAAGGCCCATTAAAAGAAAATGAAATCAATTAAATCTTCATAAAAATTAAATAGGACAAACAATAAATTCTGTTACTTCAGTTGCCATACAATGTTAACAGTTTTGGAAGAACTTTCCTCAGAGCCGCTGCAACATCTTTGTTCCGCAGACTGTATATTACGGGGTTAAACATTGGGGTCAAAATGGTGTAGAAAAGAGAGAGCAGTTTGTCTGTTCCCTCGTATTGATTGGATTTAGGTTTCAAATAGGTGATAGTGGCTGATCCATAGAATAAAACTACAACTATGAGGTGGGATGAACAAGTAGAAAAGGCTTTGGTCCGTCCTGTGTTTGATGGCAACTTCAGGATGGTTGAGATAATTCTGCTATAGGACCCAAGAATCAACACAAAGGGAACAGTGACAAATAATACATTAAATATATAGACCAACATCTCATTCACAAAGATGTCTCCACAGGCCAGCTTGAGCACTGGGGGAATGTCACAGAAGAAGTGGTTGACTTGGTTAGATCCACAAAAAGGCAGAGAGAAAATCTGGTATGTCTGCCCTATGGCTACTGGAATTCCACTGATCCAGCAACCAGCTACTAACTGGATACAGGCTTTGTGGTTCATGATTAAAGGATAATGCAGAGGGTTACAAATGGCCACACAGCGATCATATGCCATTATGGCCAGAAGGAAACACTCTGTGGCTCCCAGCGTTAGGAAAACACACATCTGTGTAGCACAGGCAAAAAAAGAAATAGTTCCTTTGAGGGTCCAAAGATCCATGAGCATTCTAGGAAGAGTGACAGTCACATAACAGATTTCTAGGAAAGAAAAATTGCTGAGAAAAAAATACATGGAGGTCTGAAGAGTAAGATCGACTCTTATTATTAGAATTATGGTGCTATTCCCCAATAGAATAATCACATAGAGGAGAAAGAATAGACCAAAAAGAAACCAGTGAAATTTTGGAATATCAGAAAAGCCCAGGAGAATAAATTCTATTATTGTAGTGAGATTTGTTTCTGTAATTTTCAATTTGCTTTCTGTCTGTGGATTTAGATTTCCTGGCATTTTTGTTTTTAATAATTGGACTGAGACATAGGTTTTGATCTTTAGAATTTCTCAGTTTCTTTCTGACATTCGTATTCTGTGATTCTGGAAGATTTGATGTGAAACCAAAAGTGATGAAGTCATCTGTAGGAAAAAAAAAATCAATTCAATCAATTAAATACTTGAACAATTGATTTATAATGATAGATTTTTACTCTAATTGTACCAATAAGATCCATTTAGCTACATATTTTTAATCAACTTACAATACCAGAAGAGATAATGCAGATCAGTTTTTTCTTTCAATCTAATTTTTTTAACCCAAGAATGTGCTCAAACATCCTCCTTTTTAGAAAGGCTCCACTCTTTCCAAATGTTGTTCTTCCTTTAAGTCTCAGATATTTCCTTGAGATCTTGCCTATTTCATTTTGTTCTACTTTGTACAAAGAATTTGAATTCCTCACACCATTATACTCAAATAAGACTTGATTTTTCATTCATTTGTTTTTGAGGGAATAAGTTTTCGCATTTTTATTTTCTATTCTCACGTGATTATCTTATTTGTTTAAGTGAATGTATAAGTAATTGAGGCCAAGACCCTCTTTTTACAAATTTCCCTATCATCTCCTATATGATAATAATTGCATTTAATAATTATTAATTCAAACCTCAAGATACACAATCAATTTGATTCAAGATTTTATTTTCTATTACCAATCATATTCACATTCATCTCTTTTCTAGGGTTGGAATCGAAGCTTGCTCGCTCAAAAACTCCCTAAACCACATCTAAGCCTCTTTTCCTAAATTTCTTCCACGGTAAAAGCAGAGCCTTAGTTAAAATCAACTTTTTATTTTTCTGACCATGGGCTGAGGCATCTGAGAAAAATACACTCAAGAGAAACACATATGTCTTTGGTCTCGTTTAAAATAGCGAACACTGGATGGGATCATTGGCTTACATCTGTAATCCTAGCACTCTGGGAAGCTGAGGAGGGAGGATTGCTTGAGCTCAGGAGTTCCATACCACCCTGAGCCAGAGCGAGATCCCGTCTCTAGTAAAAATAGAAAAAAGAGCCGGATGTCAGTCCCAGCTACTGGGGCTGCTGAGACAGGAGAATCTCTTGAGCCCAGGAGTTTGAGGTTGCTATGAGCTAGGCTGACACCATGGCACTCTAGCCCAGGCAACAGAGCAAGACCTTATCTCAAAAGAAAAGAAAAAAATAGTGAACACAAAGAGAAAACAAACAATTACTTTTGCTTAAAGTTACTATCAAACTTCCTTAATATATGTACTCTATTCATTCTACCACTTTTTACTACAATTAGGTTAATATTTCCTCTTCTTAAAGATCTACCTTTACCTTCACATTCCTCATGACCTGTCATCCCTACTAACTGATTATACTACCTAACTTTTAATTAAGTAGTCAGAAAAAGTCCACACGAATTTCAATATCTTCTTGTTAACTAATCTTTCTGTCTACATTTACCTAAATAAGCTTTATTTTGTTTGTCTTCTTGGTTGGTTCTGATGTAGTGTACCATTGAAGCTTCTTCCAAAGGAGTCTAACCTAGTAATTCCACAACAATCCATCCCTTCCCAGAAAAACATTCAGAATGATTTATCCCTTCCTCTCACAACTGCATGAATTCTATTAATTTGTCCTGACTTCTGATGTACTGGCAAAAGTGTTTTGTGGAGGGTAAGGGGAGCCAGATTAAGAAAGGGGTTGATTTACAGCATTTGTCTACTTCTATGACCAAATTTCAAGTTCTCTAGACCTTGCATAAACTCAGCTGGATGAAGCACACCACTAACTATTCCCAAACCTTCAAAATATGTTTATTCTTTTTATCTACACTCTTAACTTCTTAAACTTACCCTCTTATTTCCAGGATTATTCTAATAGTCTTGCCCATCTACAATTCATTCTGCACAAAAAAAATCCAAGTGGAACTTTTATTTTATTTTTTTAAATCTCAGCATATTATGGGGGTACAAATGTTTAGGTTACATATATTGCCTTTGCCCCACCCGAGTCAGAGCTTCAAGGGTGTCCATCCCCTAGACAGTGCACACCGCACCGATTCGGTGTAAATATACCCATTGCCTCCTCCCCACTCCCATCTGCTCAACATCCAATGAATGTTACTACTACATGTGCACAGAAGTGTTGATCAGTTAATACCAAATTTATGATGAGTACATGTGGTGCTTGTTTTTCCATTCTGGTGATACTTCACTTAGTATAATGGGCTCCAGCTATATCCAGGATAATACAAGAGGTGCTAGATCACCATTGTTTTTTTGTGGCTGAGTAGAACTCCATGGTATACATATACCACATTTTATTAATCCACTCATGTATTGATGGGCACTATCATAGAGACACTAGCATTCATTGTTTCCACATCTTTGCAATTGTGAATTGTGCTGCTATAAACATTTGAGTGCAGATGTCTTTTTTACAGAATTTTTTTTTCCTTTGGATAGATGCCCAGTGATGGTATTGCTGGATAAAATGGTAGTTCTACTTTTAGCTCTTTGAGATATCTCTATATTACCTCAATCAAAGACTCAATACCCAAGTTGAACTTTTAAAAGATATAAATCTTATCATTTTAATTCTCCCAAGTTTATTTTAGTGACTATGTTAGTATCATTGAATTATGTTAGTTCGAGCAGATGAATTCTTTCTTAATCATATTTTCTGGGTTTTTCTGGTTGAAAATAAATATTTTTATCCCTATTTTTCATTAAAAGTGAAGAAATTTTAGTTTTCTAAGAGCAATTTTCTTAAAAATCAATAATCTGAATATTATAATTATAAAAATAGACAAATTTGTGAGGTATTTATATATTTCAAATGCTTGAAACACATTAGTTAATTTAACATTTTAATTTAGAATGTCAGAAATCTACAGTGTTAAATAGTGAATGAATTTTCAGAACAAGATACATTCATTATTTTAGATGATTGATATTATTTGTTGAATCTTGACAATAGTTCTGTATTAAAATTGTATAGAAAATATTAATAATAGTTTATATTTACCATTTTCAGTTTTGCTGAAGTAACTCCTTTCTCACTGATGAAGTTTTTGTGTATTTTAAATATTTATTTAAATATTTAAAGATGGCATTGTGTAAGAACCATACAATTTTCCAACACGACTTCAACCTGCTTTTGATACAGCAAGTGCTCTTATAAAGGAAATAGTCACTTCTTTCCAATGGGAATATGTTTTCTCCCTCCTCAGAACTGAATCATTTAAATGCTTCTGTTTGTAATTATTTTGTTGTGTTTTTCCAAATAATTTTCTCAGACAAGCCAGATTTTCCTACAGTCTCTCTATGGAATACAATCTTATGCACTTTTACTTTCCCAAATACAGGCAATGTGCATGGATATCCTAGAAGACACACTCTTAATTGTCAAATATTACCTGCAGGAAAATATTCAAATTATTTATCTATTGAATTCTTACCTGTCTGATTTTATTTTCAATAATTCCTCTGAATAGAACTTTTCAGCAGATTGTGTCTCTTGTTAACATCATCTGAAAATACTTTGCATGCCTTCTCATCTTTAAAGGGTACCAGTTTATTTTGCAAAAGTAGGTATTTGTGGTTGTGGGCAACTGTTATGAAGACAATGGTAATCCTGTCTTACAGAAACCAAGAATACTTTAATCAAATTATTATGTTCTATTGAATGATGAGAGGCCATGGTTGCATAAATTGCTTTTGTATAGTTTCAGTCAAAGTTATCAGTGTGCCCATCATTCAGATACTGTGCATTGTACGTTCTAAGTGTGAATTTACCCAAGCCTCTCTCCCCCACCATCTGCTTGATTCCTGATGAGTTTTATTTCTATATGTGCACGTAAGTATTGTTCAATTAGTTCCAGTTTAATGTGAGTACATATGGTGTTTGTTTTTCCATTCTTGTGATACTTCACTTAGAAAAAATGATCTCCAGTTTCATGCAGGTTAATACAAGAGATATTAGTTCACCATTTTTTATGGCTGAGTAGTACTCCATGATATACCTATAGCACATTAATCCAGTCACATATTGATGGACACTTGGGTTGTTTCCACATTTTTCAATTATGAATTGCTGTGCTATAAACATTTGGGTACAGACGGCTTTTTTATAAAATGACCTTTGTTCCTTTGGGTAAACACCCATTAGTGGGATTGCTGGATCAAATGGTAGGTCTGCTTTTAGTTCTTTAAGTTATCCCCATACTACTTTCCATAGAGCTTGTAAAAATTTGCAGTCCCACTAGCAGTGTTCCAATCTCTCCACATCCACATTAGCATTCATTGTTTTGAGATTTGTTGATATAAGGCATTCTCACTTGAATTAAGTGATATCTCATTTTGGTTTTGATTTGCATTTCCCTGATGATTAGAGATGTTGAACATTTCTTTATATGTTTGCTGGCCAGTATTCTGTCTTCTTCTGCAAAGTTTCTGTTCATTTCCTTTGCCCACTTTTTAATGGGGTTGTTTGATTTTTTCTTCTTCCTTAAGTTCTATATAGATTCATGTTATCAGCCCCTTATTGGATGTGTAGCGTGGAAGTACTTTCTTCCATTCTGTAGATTGCTTATTCACTATAATAATAGTTTCCTTGGCCGTCTAGAGAATTTATGAAGAAGAACCTCAAAGCAATCAAAGCAACAAGAAAAATAAATAAATGGGACCTGACCAAATTGAATGAGGATATGAATGTTATTTATAAATATTTTTATAAAATTATTATGCTGATCACTTATTTTTTCTTCTCTGAAATTTTAATGTAATGTGTTATAATATGTTTTTAATATCCAGTCTTTCTTTTATTTTTATAAATATTTATGTTTAACTCTATAAAGAATGACCAAACTGTTTTCCAAATTTGTTTAATTTTATAATTTACTGACAGTGATGCATAAGACCTCTAGATGTTCCAAATTTCCATGAACATTTGTTATTGTTAATTTATATTTTTTATGTTAGCCACTCTAGCACCTTATCATGTCATTCATGTCTCTTTTTGTAAAGTGTTTCTCCAATATTTTAGCTCATTTAAAAAATTAATTGTTTATTATTGAGGTCTAAATGTTCTTTATATATTCTGGAGGAAAATGTTTTGTCAGATATATGTACTTGAATATTCTTTCCCACTCTGTGAATTGTTTTTTTTTTTTTTTTGAGACAGAGTCTCACTGTGTTGCCCGGGCTAGAGTGCCGTGACATCATCCTAGCTCACAGCAACCTCAAACTCCTGGGCTCAAGCGATCCTCCAGCCTCAGCCTCCCGAGTAGCTGGGACTACAGGCATGTGCCACCATGCCCGGCTAATTTTTTGTATATATTTTTAGTTGTCCAATTAATTTGTTTCTATTTTTAGTAGAGACGGGGTCTCGCTGTTGCTCAGGCTGGTTTTGAACTCCTGAGCTCAAGCAATCCGCCCGCCTCGGCCTCCCAGAGAGCTAGGATTAGAGGCGTGAGCCACCGCGCCCGGCTGTGAATTGTTTTTATGCTTACAATAGTGTGTTTTGAATACAGGGAGATATTCCTTTTGATAAATTTCAACATCGTTTTTTCATTATGTGTTCTTCCAGTAGCTTTATATTTCTATTTTTATATTTAGGTCTATTATCTATTTTTGGTGGATGTTTGTTTATGGTATTTGGTAAGAGCCAATATTTATATTTTTTTATACGAGTATTCAGTTACGTCAGTCTCATTTTGTTTTAAAAAATATATAACTTCTTGCTTTTAATTATCTTAGTATCATGGTTAAAAACAACTGATCATATACATGTGAATCAATTTATGGACTGTTATTTTGTTCAACTAACTCAAATGTCTATTTTAAGTGAATAAAAACATTTTAAAAATTTCTGTAACTTTATAGTAAGTATTGAAATTTCTTTTATTTTTTGCATACATATTTAGCATTGTTCTTTTTGGTTAGAGCAATTTCCAGTACTAAAACATATGATTTTTTCTAATAATTTTGTTTCCTCTGTTGAGTTTCCTGTTTACTCATTCAAATCATATTTTTCCTTTAAAGATTTTAACACATTTTATAATAGCCACTTTAAAGCTAGTAGTACCTGGGTTATTTCAAGTTAGTTTTTTATTTACTATGTTTTTTTCCTGAACTATGTGTCATAGTTTTTTTGTTTGTTTGTTTGTTTGTTTGTTTTTGAGATAGAGTCTCACTGTGTTGCCCGGGCTAGAGTGCCGTGGCGTTAGCCTAACTCACAGCAACCTCAAACCCCTGGGCTCAAGCGATCCTCCTGCCTCAGCCTCCCGAGTAGCTGGGACTACAGGCATGCGCCACCATGCCCGGTTAATTTTTTTTTCTATGTATTTTTAGTTGTTCGATTAACTTCTTTCTATTTTTAGTAGGGATAGGGTCTCGCTCTTGCTCAGGCTGGTTTCGAACTCCTGAGCTCAAACAATCCGATCGCCTCGGCCTCCCAGAGAGCTAGGATTACAGGCGTGAGCCACCGTGCCCGGCCTATGTGTCATAGTTTTGAATTTTTATTTCATACCTAATTTTGATTGCATACTAAACAATTAATATAATATGTTGTAGAGATTTTGGATTAAGTTACCTTCTTCTGAAGAATGTTGGTTTTTTGTAGTAGACAGTATAATCAGTCAGTGCTTATCTCATCCTATTATAGACTTAGTATAATGATTTGTTAGGGCAGATCTTCAGAAAATCAGAAATGTTTCTCTAACCCCTCTAACAAGATGGTATTCAAAGTACAAACTTTGTATTGTGTATCTTTTAAGTGCTTGGTTTAGATTTGGTTAGAGTGGATCTATCATAGATCCTATTTTAGAGTATGATGCTTGCTCTTGAAAGAATTTTCCAGAGTCTCACATGGATGCCTAATATGCTAATGAAACACTAGTTAGTTCTCTCTCCACTCTACTTGAAAACCCAATGCCCTTCAGCATCACTAGACTGCCAGTACTTCTGCTCCGTTCTCAACTTCATAGGCTGTTCGTTAGCAATCCTTAAGTAGTCTTCCTCTGCACATATGCTGCTGAGCTCTCAGCCAAGGGCTCACACAGGGCCCAAACAGGCTTCTGGAGATTACCTTGCAAAATTCCCTCCTCTCTGCTGCACTGCAGGTCCCAAGTGCTTCAACTTCCCCTCACGTATACCTGTGCCTCCTCAACTCATCGGTTAGCCTATGACTGTGTTAGGCTTGGATTCCAGCTCACTGTACTGAAGTCAATTAGCTTCCCCCAAGGAGAGAACTGGAACAATTTGGAGATTTATCACTTCAGTTTCCCTTCTATCAGGGTTTGTAATCTTACTCTGCCTATTTTCTGTGGCCATAGCTCTTCTTCTCTGGTTACTTGGTTTCCAATCTAAAAAATTAAAGCTTTTATGTTGATTAATGTCTAAATTCTTTCCCAATTATAATCTTCAATGTGTCTGGAATATACACATTACTCTGTTTGTATATGTAACATTTTCCAGGTTTATCAGTCCCTAAAGTATTTTCAATAAAACAATAAAAATATTTGTAATAATAAACTATTCACAAACATATATAATTAACTTATATAAAATATAAGCCAAAATAATAGATTGCAACTCCTTGAAAGCTGTGCTGAAAACCATTTAATAATAATTGATGGGTAAGTTACTTTAAAAATTGATAAATCATTCCTGCTAGCAACGTCAGTATTCAGTATTTGAGGTAATTGTTTAGAAGACATTACATCTAAGAGTTTGAAGAAGCTACTTCCCCAATTACTTGAGTGTCCTTAGAATGGAATAGCAGAAAAATCTCCTCATAACCACAGTAATTCAGACTCATTTATCCAAGAGTATAATCATAAGAGATGTTTTTGTGCCTGGATTTATACCTGGTATTGAACTTACAATAAAGAAAACACTACCTGAATTATTCAAATATAATGAATTAAGCAACTAGGTCAAAAACCACTATCTAGAGAAATTTTTTTTTTTGCTGTTTTTTTTAATGCAAAAGCTGTAAAATGATTTCTTAAAGAGTTGATGTCAATAAAAATTTTAATCAATTTTAAATATGTTTAAAAATAATTTACTACTATAAAGTGAATATTTTTATAAAATAACTATAATTAAATACTGTACACTACCTAAAGTATGTTGACTGTGGAAGAAATTGTTAGTCTGCAAGTATATTCAGTGATTAAATGACAGATTTGAAAGGAAAGGTTAAAATGGTTGTATTTCAGTTTGGATGATAAAAAATATGTTAACTTTCAAAGAAATTGGCAGATTGGTATTTTAATCAAGCTTCCCTTTCTGTTTAACTTTCAATTAATTATAGAATGTAGGTAACAAGATCACTCTCCTCTATAAGTCACTTCTGGATTTAAGGGCTTATTTTTATCCAAGAAAGTTGACTATATATTTACTCTCTAGAAGTCTGGGTAAAATAGGTTAAATTACCTTGTCCTATGTGTTAGCATGTAAATTCCATTAGAATGAAGTTTCCAGGTGTGAAAAAGTATTAAGGCTTTCAAAAGATAAGTGTATTTGAAAGACTTGGAAATCAGCCTAATCTCCTTTAACAGGGAGAGAGACTCCCTTGGAGTCTTTTTTCTTTTGTAATAGAAATGAAATACAGCTGTCCTTCAATATACATAGGGGATTGGTTCTATGGCACCCATTTATCTCTTTCTCATAGATATGGATGCTCAAGTCTCATATAAAATGTATAGTATTTGCAAATAAACTACACACATCCACTCATATACTTTAAATCATCTTGAGATCACTTATGATACTTAATACAGTGTAAATGCTATGCAAATAGTTGTTACACTGTATTACTTTCATTTGTATTATTTTATTGTTGTATTATTATTATTTTTTGAATATTTTTGACCAGTGGTTGAATCTGCTGGTGCAGGACCTGAGATATGGAGGGCCAACCATTTACAAAACCCAGACTAAGCCAGAATAGACAAATGGATAAATGCAACAATATAGAGAGCTCCTAAATAGATCCATATGGATACGGTCAGTCGATCTTTGACAAAGCAACAAAGGGAGTATACAGTGGAGACAAGGTAGTCTTTTCAACAAGTGATAGTAGAACTGGATATCCACATGCAAAAACAAAAACATGAATCTAAACACAGATCTTATGTCTTTCGTAGATATTGACTCAAAATGGATCATTAATCTGAATATAAAATACAAAACTATAAAATTCCTAGCAGATAACACAGGAAAAAATCTAGATGGCTTTGGGTTTGGTAGTGATTTTTAGATACAACACCAAAGCATGATCCATATATGAAATAATTGATAAGTTGGACTTCATTGAAATCAAAAATGTCAGCTCTGTGAAAGATATTGATGAGACAATGAGAAGATAAGTCACAGACTTGGAAAAAGTATAGGCAAAAGAGATGTCTGATAAAGGACTGTTACTCAATATATACAAAGAACTATATAAGCTCAACAATAATAAAATGAAGAAACTTTAAAAAAATGGGCAATAGAATGTCTTTTGTTCTTTTGGGTAGATGCCCAGTAATGGAATTGCTGGATCAAATGGTAGATCTACTTGTATCTTTTTGAGGTATCTCCATATTGTTTTCCACAGAGGTTGTACTAGTTTGCAGTCCCACCAGCAGTGTATGAGTACTCCTATCTCTCCGCATCCACACCAACATTTATTGTTTTGGGACTTTTTGATAAAGGCCATTCTCACTGGGGATAAGTGATATCTCATTGTGGTTTTGGTTTACATTTCCCTGATGATTAGAGATGTTGAGCCATGTATACCATGGAGTACTATTCAGCTACAAGAAACAATGATGATATAGCACCTCTTGTATTATCCTGGATAGAGCCAGAGCCCATTCTACTAAGTATCCCAAGAAAGGAAAAATAAGCACCATATGTACTCACCATCAAACTGATTTTAACTGATCAACACCTAAGTGCACATATAATAATAACATTCATTGAGTGTCAGGCAGATGCATAGGGGAAGGAGAGGATGGGTATATACTTCATAATGTGTGTGATGCTCACCATCTGGGGGATGGACATGCTTGAAGCTGTGACTAGTGGTGGGGTAAGGGCAATATACTTAACCTAAACATTTGTACCCCCATAATATGCTGAATTAAAAAAAATGAGCAATGAATCTGAACAGAAACCTCATCCAAGAAGGTATATGAAGGCAAATGAGCACATGAAAGAATGCTCAACAACATATTCCATTAGAGAATTATAAGCTAAAACAATAGTGAGATACCACTATATACCTACTAGAATGGCCAAAATCTAAAATACTGACCACATCAAATGCTGGTGAGAATATGGAGCACTAGGTACTCTTATTTATTGCTGGTGAGAGTGCAAAATGGTACAGCAAATTAAAAGACAGTTTGACAGTTTCTTACAAAACTGAACATACTACTACCACCACATCCTCCAGAAATCACTCCTTAATATTTATCTATATAATAATAATAATAAAAACTTATGCCCACACAAAAAAACTGTACACCAATGTTTACAGCAGTTTTATTCATAATTTCCTAAACTTGGAAGCAATAAGATGTCTTTTAGTTGCTGAATGGCTAAATAAACTGTGGTACATTCAGACAATGGAATGTTATTCAACACTAGAAGAAACTGGAGATCTAGCATGGGAAAAAAACAAAAACAAGCAAACAAAAAAACCAGGGGAACCTTAGAAGTATATTTCTAAGTGATAGAAGCCAATCTGTAAAGGTTACATTCTTTGTGATTCCATCTATATGAGTTTCTGGAAAAGGCAAAATTCTGGAGACAGTAAAAAGAGCAAAGGTTGCCACGGTTTAGAGGAGAAGGAGGAATGAATAGGTGGAACTCAAAGGGTTTTTAAGGCAGTGAAGCTCTTTTGTGGGTTATTATAATGGTGAATGCTATCACTATATGTTTCTTATAACCCATAGAATGAACCTCAATATTAACCTTGGATTTGAGTGATGATGATGCATCAACATAGGTTTGGTGATTGTAGCAATTAACCATTCTGGTGTGGAATGTTGATAGATGGGGAAATTATGTGTAGGGGTCAGCAATATATGGGAACTCTCTGTACTTTCTGCTCAACTTTGTTGTGAACCTGAGACTTCCCTAAAAAGTAAAGCCTACTTAAAAAAATACACACACACACACACACACATACACATATTTTATATATACATATATATATACTCTTCAAAAGAAATAAATAAAAATATATATGGATAGATAATTGTGAAAAATCTGTTTTAGCCACAATTAGTATAAAAATATGATAGATGACTACAAAATTCACGTAAGTCAAATAGAAAAATGTAACAGCAGGTACTAAAAATGTCTAATTGATTCTTAGATTTCATTCCATTGAAGATGTTTTTCCATTATTAAAGTAGGTAATAATTAGAATATAATCTCTGCTAGTCAAACCATATGAAAGGTGTGTCACTTTGAGCTTATTCCTACATTTTCATATGAATATGCCAAGTAGCTCCTACCAGAGTGAGAGAAAGACACACAAAGTTAATTATAAAATCCTTAGGCAGAGTTGACATTATAGACTTTGTGTCACCAATAAAACTACATTATTTATCGGGGAAATATTCAATATTAGGCAGAAAAAAAAAAACACCAGTTAAACCTGAGATAAAAGACAATTCTAAAATATTCTTGGAAAATATGTGTAATTAATAATATATTAGTCTAAGTTTGGTTAGCTATGCAGTGATAACAAATAAATCCCCTCCCAGAGTGGCCCAGTATAACAAAGGTTTGCATCAACATATAACATCTAACATGAATACTGCTGATAACGTTCTTTAGGTCTACTCTCTTCCACGTGGTATTTCAGGGATTCTGGCTCTGTAGTTCAGAGTCATTTGCTTCTAGGTGAATGAAAGAAGTAAAGAAAGCATCTGGGAGACGAGAATTTTTGTGGCTATGCCTACTTCCACCCACAATCCATTGGCCAGAATGAGTTATGCGGCCCAGCCGAAATCCCAGGAGGAGTGGGAGATGCAAGTGTCCCATGTGCTCAGGAAGTCAACAACAATATTTGGCTACAACACAGCATTTTGTCAGCCATAAACACCTCTCTGAACTATTTTCCTTAGTAAACAATTAATTCATTTATAATATTTTTATAATAATAATTTGGCCTCTTACAGTAATATGTTTCTTATTTTTAAAATTCCATTCATCCATGTCAATAATATTTGCATTTTAAATAATTTATAAACTCTTCAAAGGATTTCATTTATATTATCTCAGATATTCTCATAACTACACTGTAATTACTATGTTGGCACATCTAAGATATCTTAAGCCATTTATAAATACATAGAGTATGGAAGTCCCAGAAACTGTGATTTGTACTAATGTGTTTCAACTATTTAGGAGGTTGCCTCCTGCACAAATCTGTTAGGTTTGTTTGTTTGTTTTGTTTCTTTTTATTTACAGAACTCTCTAGGAGACCTCTCTACAAGATCTTTTATTAATGTGGTATTCACTTTCACTAAGATGTCTTCAGGAGACTTGGGTAACAGCTATTTCTTCAATTGACTCTGGGGTTTGGCTGATCATTTCTTCCTGAAACTTCCTATTTTGCCACTCAGAAGTGTATGATGTGCAAGAGTTTAAAATTTCATTATAACCACTTTCTCTCAAAACCAATGAAATTCCTCTCCTTAGCAGGATTACTTTGCATTCATTTGAATATTTAGGATTATTCACAGTTCATTTGGCCCCCAGAGACTCATTTACTAGCTGTGTGATTCATGTTTTTTAAATCTTCTGTTTTCTCCTCCCTTCAGCCAATACATTCTTTTGCTTTTCCTTAGCATGTTGTCAGATTCCAACTTGATCCTTTTCTAAGCTAGTGTTCTTAGAGGTTTTAATGTCACACGACACATACGTACATTGGGATTTCCCTCTTATCACCTTGAATCTTCATAGTTTATCCATACTGCATTAATCTTTTAAATTCCTTCAACTCTAATTTTCTGTCCATTAAGACCTTTCAATTTTCTGGAGCTGCTCTACATCACCAAGATTTTGTTTAGTATCTAACGATTTGCTTCTGTATTTCCTTAACCCCGGTTCATGTCTTTCATTTCCTCTAGTTACTCCTTGTCTCCTTGGAAATCATGATCAAATCCTTTCACCAACCAGGTCTTAATGTGCCTTTACCAGGGATTTGACTATACACAGTCACTTGTATTTATCTTATGCTATTCTGCAAGGATTCTTTGTAAATTATTCTATGTGTGCTCAAGGGCACAGAGAGAAGTTAAAACCATTGGAAATCAAGAAGGGGAAGAGGGAGCCAGGCGTGGTGGCTCACGCCTGTAATCCTAGCACTCTGGTAGGCCTGGGTGGGTGGATTGCTCAAGGTCAGGAGTTTGAGACCAGCCTGAGCAAGAGTGAGACCCCTGTCTCTACTAAGAAATAGAAAGAAATGATCTGGACAACTAAATATATATATATATAGAAAAAATTAGCCGGGCCTGGTGGCACATGCCTGTAGTCCCAGCTACTCGGGAGGCTGAGGCAGAAGGATTGCTTGAGCCCAGGAGTTTGAAGTTGCTGTGAGCTAGGATGACGCCACGGCACTCACTCTAGCCTAGGCAACAAAGTGAGATTCTGTCTCAAAAAAAAAAAATAAATAAAAGAAGTGGAAGAGGGGAGTAGAAGGGGGGTAACAACCTACCTAATAGGTACAATGAACAGTATTTGGGTGATGGGCACACTAATAGGCCTGACTTAAGCATAAAAGCTATCCATGTATCAAAAATATTTGTACCCCTTAATATTTTGAAATAAATAAAATAAAATAAACAGATTGTAGATAAGGAGGGTAGAGACCACCTCATTTTACCATGCTCCCACAGCTCTTCACAATCAGTGAATTTAGTAAAATCTGGCATTATCATAGTGGGAAAATATTTGTATTCACCTCAAAGGTAAAGATGAGTAAACACCTTTTTCATGGATGTGGTCACCTGTAACAACAAAAACCAATAGCTACCTTTTTTACATGGCTTCATGGACAACGTGATAGAGAGGACACAGGGAGAGGGAAAGGAGAGAAAAATTATGGACACACGTATGACGCACCTGTAGAAGATCTTCACTCAAATAAAGATGAGATTAGTGGATGGGTGGCCAGCAGAAGTTCCTGAAGCAGACTCGTAAAGGTAATCCAGAGAAGCACTATTTATCGCTGTTCGCATTTCTCCAAATTGATCAAGTGAAGTGTGAACCAAAGAAAATTATTTTTACCTACAGATGAGATCCTGGGATTCAGCCAGTTTAAATAGCTTGCAATATTATTTAGCTAGTTAGGGAAACTTGTTTTCTACTCTCCATACCAATACCTCTTTATGCTGTGCAGCTGCTCAGCCTCTGCACTCTCCCAGGACACCTTTCTCTGGTAGAGGGCAGGCACAGGAGAAAAGGCTTCCATTTCTGAGGATTCATTTGGAATTGCCTCTTCCTGAAGTTGTACTCTGTATTGCATAGAAGATTTTCTCCATGCCTTACCCCAGGCCTTGAGTCCTGTATCTGGAGCTCTGGAGCAGGAATAATATTCAAAAACAGCAAAACTTCTGCAGGAAAAATGTCAGGTTTCCATGTAAGAAGCCTATCTACTCAATAGACAGAGCAAGAGTGACAAACATTTTTCTGATTGTCTCACTGCAAAAATTAGACTTTTATCATTTTTCACTATCTTACAGAAGCATAAAGTTATTCTATGTACATATGCATCCAGTTAAAATCAAAGAACTTTGATGTCTTGGCTAATCTGTTCTTCTTAAAATACATAATTATTAACAAAAGCAATCTTGGGGCCCATCAATTACTAATAAGATATACTAGAGAAAGACTATGTTGAGGTAACAAGATGGGGTCTGGAATAGTATAGATGGAGCTTGAATCTAGTCTGGAGCCTCAAGTAGCAGCCCTGCAATTTCTGAAGAGTCGTTTGGTCTCTGGGAACCACAGTTTTCTCATCTTCAAATAGGAATGAATATGTCTTCTACGTAAGGTTGCTGTAAAATGAGGATGTGTATAAAACACCTGATTTAGAACTCTCTCTTCAGGTGTTTGTTCCCTAAATCTTTCTTTTAGGACTCTGATACATCTCCCTCTTCCTTTTCCATTCAAATATTCCTGTCCAATGTGTGCAATGACTCGTCTATCACTCCTCAAAGTCTGTTTTGGGTTCTATGATTTCCCGTGAAAACGTTTTCTACTATACTTATTTTTCCTCAATTTCTAAGGAGCGATAATGAAGTTATCAGCTGACTGAATACATAAGATTTATTTTTCAAATATAAAATTCTACTGTTCTATGGATTCATGAGAAGGAGAAAACACAACAGCAGCAGTAGCAAGATTCTTTTGAGTTATAAAATTCTATTTTTATGTTAATTAAAGGGAATGAAAACAGCCTCAGAACAGGATGGCGAGGAGATTCGTGATAGCAAAGGAGACTCGTGATAGCAGAAAGGGGCAGAAATATACTGAAACACAGACTGACAGGGGAAATATAGATAATGTTCCTTTGCGTGAGCCTTGAGCATAGTAAGTTTTTTTGAATAAAATTATCACCAAATGCAGGTTTCAATTGTTATTCGTGTTTGATAAAATTAGACCCTTGTTGGCACATACTTTCTTTATTCAACTAAGTCTCCAACTTTGTACATCAAAGTGTACACAGGTTAAAAACAGTCCTATGGAAAAGTGGCAATGACAAACGACCTTTCTTTTCTAATGTAAACACCAAAATGAATAAAATTCCCAGTTTACACAGAAGATAATGGGTATTTCTTTCTCTATAAGGCCTCACTTCCCTGTTGCAGCATGAATAGCTTTGTGAGATTTTTGTTGTTGTTTGTTTTTTAATAAGGATACTCAGACACTGCTCACCAGCCTTTTTGACTCTTACATTCAATAAACAATTCATCCTCCAATATTATGTCTATAAAAATAATTCAATCAGAGGCAATTGTTTTTATAAGCCTTGGGTGAGAATTTCTAAAAGATTATTCTTTGTGTATGTCATGACTTTCTCATAATAAAGCACTAACCAGACAGGCTTCAGTGTTCCTGACAGTCTATTTATTGTTTAAATTTTTTCTCCTGCCCCAATAAAACTTTTATTTTAAATAATCACTATTAAATAATAGATCCTCTTTGTAAAATCATTCTTGCTTGTCAAACAATGATTATTTTAATATTGTAGCTGCCAACAGCTACCACTTACTCTCCAATCATGATGAGTTTTGTTTTGTTATGTTGTGTTTTTTAAGTCTTTTTCCCTCAAACTTGTGCATTGGCAATTATCTCTGTTGATGAAAAAAACCAAACTCTATAAAACATTTTAAAGAGATTTATTCTGAGCCAATATGAGTGACCATGGCCTGGGGAAAACACAAACCCAAGAAGTCTCAGAAAGTGGTCCTGAGGCATTCAGACTGCAATTCTGTTTTATACACTTCAGGAAGTTACAGGCAAACCCGTAAATCAATACATGGGGGTTAAACATTAATTTGGCCCAAAAAGTCAGGATATCTTGAAACACAGGCTTACAGGTCATAGGTAGATTCAGAGATTCTTTAATTTAAAATTGGTTAAAGGAACAAAGCTTTTTCTAGAAACTTGGAGTTAGCAGAAAGGAATGTATAAATTAAGATAAGGATGCTATATCTGAGTCAGGTTGTCAGGAGCAAGCCACAATATACTGGGTAACAACGAACTGTTTTTTATAAGCAAGATTGGTGGCCTCCAGACATGATTTAACCCTTGTCTAGTGTGGCCTTAGGTTCTTTTTTTAATCTGGTATCTTATTGTCACAAAGAGTTCATTCTGTCTTATAATCTATATTTTAAAATTAATGGTGGTCTGGAGTTGTGTCTAAGCCCCAAAGGGGAGGAGGTATAATGATACATGTCTGACCTCCCATCCCATCATAGCCAGGAACTCAGTTTTAAGATTTCTGAGAGGTCCCCTTGGCCAAGAGGGTGAGGAGGGGTGGTGCTAAGATTTTAGTTTTAGTTTACATTTATCATATTAGAAGATAGACCACTGAATTTGAAACATGATGGTGGCGCATAATACAAAACTCTGGCACCATGAAAAGTCACAGTTACCCAGAGCTGTATCTATAAGCTCCTTCCCTGGCCTCCTAATGCATTTGAACTTCCCAGGGAAGGATTGTTTGTGTCTCTTTCTCTAGTCTATGGTCATGTTATTATAATAAAGGTGAAATGTAATCGATGTGATGATTTTTATTTATCAATATATCTTTTGAAGGATTACACTGGGCCAGGCATGGTGACTCACGTCTGTAATCCTAGCACTCTGGGAGGCCGAGGCGGGAGGATCGCTCAAGGTCAGGAGTTCAAGACCAACCTGAGCAAGAGTGAGACCCCATCTCTACTAAAAATAGAAATAAATTAGCTAGACAACTAAAAATATATAGAAAAATTTAGCCAGGCATGGTGGTGCATGCCTGTAGTCCCAGCTACTCGGAAGGCTGAGGCAGAAGATCACTTGGGCCTAGGATTTCGAGGTTTGTGTTAGATAGCCTATTGCAATGGCAATCTAGCCCAGGGAACTGAGAAATACGCTTTCTCAGAAAAAAAAAAAAAAAAAAGAAGGATTACACTGAATACTCTAACATGGGTTTTGAGATTTTCCTGAATATCACTATAACCTACTTAAATTTGGTTGGCATAATTAGGTTTATCAAGAAGCCAATATCAATGAACAATAACAACCAAAATAATTGCTAAGGGTTTGTATTATCAGCATTGTGAAAACTGCCACAGAGAGAAAAATTATTCTCCTACTTTGAAGAGATCTTTGTGAGTAGGAAGCAAATTAAGAGTAAGGCCAACTTCATTGATAAAATAATTGGAAAAGATACTCATGTGAAATGATTCTGAGGAAGAAAGCAGTGTAGGCTGCAGTAGCCAGGAGAGGTGTTTCTTAGAAGCTACATAGGATTAGATTAATCAGAGAGAAGGGGCAGGGAGGTTAGAGGGAGGTATGGAATGAGTAAAGACATTGAGTTGAGATTCAGTTGGCTTTAATTGTGAGTGAGTAGAGGAGGCAGTTGAGGTTTTCCAGCTAATTTACAGATATTTATAGTGGAAGAATGAAAAATGAGATCAGATACCATAGAGGCCATTTAATTAGTGCAGAGCATTTTCATTAAGTATTCTATAGCTTGAATCCATACATGGTATCTAAATCTACATCCAGTCTTAATATAAATAATGGAAATATTAATTATGATACAACTAAAATAAAATTAACTATGATGGGGTAAACCAATCACTAGTCTATTAGCAAAAAGACTGAGATTTTATCACGATTCTATTATTAACTAGCTGTATGATCTTGAAAAAGTTTATTAATTTTTCAGTATTTTAATTTCCTTATCTATGAGAAAATTGAAAAGAATAGTTTGTAATATATATTCTACTTGTAAAAAAAAGGAATTAATGTTAAGTTGTCTGACTATTCTAAGTAGAACAGCATGCTTTCCAAATAAATTATCTTTTTAAAAAAATAGGTCATGTATGGATATTTTTTCCTTAAAATTCTGTAATTGCTACCTGATTTGCTCACATGAAAATTTAGACATTTTCTGTCTCAGTCCACATCTCTGTCTCTCTCTTTCAAACCTAATTTCCTTCAGATGATATTAGCCTATATTTTGAAGGATAATCGTTTATATTCATCTCTTCAAAAACGAATGGCTTCTATGCAACAGAGACTGCATTATATTCTGACAAATAGTGAAAAAAAAAGCACACATGCGTCTAACTATCATAGAGTGACAGGCTTTTACATATGGGGAAGCAAGGAAAAATTAGATACAGAAATAATATACGTAAAATTAAAATTAAGAAATTGCACCAAAGCAACTGGCAGAAAACTTTCATAGACAATATATTGTAGGAGTCTACTTACACAGAATGGTCCAGGAGAGTCTGCCTGAGTAAGTAACGTTTGAAGTGAGACCGAAATATTGAGAGGGTCCAACCATGTAAAGTATTAGGGAGAGGAAATTTCAGGCAGATGCACCACATGTATGAAGTTGGAAAAGACCTTAGCATGTTATACAAAATGAAAAGTCAGTGTGGTAAGAGCAGAGTAATGAAGTAGGAGAATGACCTCGGGCAAGGTTGAAACAGGCAGCATAATGATCCAGCAAGGATTGATCCATGTGGTTCAGATGAAACTCTTCTCAGTGTAAGTGTTAGAAACCCAACAAACTAGGCAAAGGGATAAAAGAGAATGTATTAAGCAAGTTGTCAGGACTTTCTCTCTCTCTCTCTCTTGCTCTCTCTTTCTCTCTTTTTCTCTTGGTTTCTCAGAAGGCCGGCTTTACTCTGTTTTCTTTCTTCTTAATCATGCCATCCACATGTAGTGAGAGGGATGACCATCAAAAACTTTCATCTTTCATCTTCTTTGCATTCTCAGATGAGAAATCAATCTTCTTTTCATTCTCTTCAATGATGATATTCATTACTCAACCTTTGGTAACGTGTATTGATAGAACATTTGTTTGAGCTGTGAAGCTGGTTCGCACTGATTGAGCAAACGTGACTCAAGTGGTGCTGGGGATGGAGCTGGCCTCACCTGAATCACATGGGCTGAGATGGAGGAAGGCTGGATTCTGCATAAGAGAGAGAAAGAGAAAAAAAGAAATCACAGAAACTGCTGCCGTAGATGCTCGCTTTATGAACAGGAGATCAAATTACATTGTAATGAAATAGAGAGACATAGAAAGATTTTGGGAAAGGAAGTGCAAGTTTTGAAATCATGTTTTCAAGTTCCATTCATTGGCTTCAGTCTGGGAAACAGATCTTTGAGGAAGCTTGACTTCTACGGTGCGGACTACCATAAAGCGGATTTTCATTGCCGTCAACCATGTAGAAGATAACAAAGCTCCCTACTTCCCTAAGCACATCGTCCCTGATACCCACAATGTTTCGAAGTGTGATTTGAGATCATGATTTGACTACTTCATTCACAGAAGGAAGTCTTACTTGTGACCTAAAGGCTGTGGGAATGCACATTGGGATTACAGGTGAGATTTTTTTCAAAACATTTTAAACTATGGGAATTGGTCTGGGGAAAAGTCCGTTACAATGAGAAAAGTGCCCATTTCTTGGGTGGAAACTAAGCATTCAGGAAAGAACATAAACAAAAAACAATAGGCCTGAATACAAGATGCAGGGGAAATTCTCACACCTACTCTGCCTCTGACTAGTAAGAAATCCCAGTACATTATCTGTTGCTTATAACAGAATATCTAAAACTAGGTAATTTATTTTTAAAAAGGAATTTATTTCTTATAGTTATGGTGGCTTAGAAGTCCAGGGTTGAGGGGCCATATCTGGTGAGAGACTTCTTGCTTGTGGGGACTCTCTGAAGAGTCCCATGGTGGCACAGGGCATCACAGGGAGAGAGGCTGAGTGTGCTAGCTGACGTCTCTCTTCTTCTTCTTATAAAGCCTCCATTTCCTCTCCCAGGATAACCCATTAAACCATTGATACATGAATGGATGAATCCATTCATGAGGGCTCTGTCCTCATGATCCCATCACCTCTTAAAGGCCCTACCTCTCAGTAGGTCACATTGGGGATTAAGTTTCAGCATGAGTTTTGGAAGGGACATTCAAACAATAGCATTAAGTATGACGCTTAACCTCTCTAACCCCATGTACCCTAAACCCTCAAGAATGAGGTGGAAATTAAATGTGATAAAGCTTTTAGCTTGATTAATGCAGTAGTGAGCACAACATAAACAATTAATAAATGTTTGCCATCATTAGTAATTGTTAAATAATATATTCTAAGAAATTTATGTTTGTATTTAATAACCCCTAAAGTCTCTTTTCAGGACAAGAAATCATGGATTTTATATTATTTTTTTTTCCTGTCCTTCAGCACCCACTTTGTGCAAAAATTTACACAACTTTTATTAACATAAAGTAAAAAAAAATATTATACAGTCACCATAAATTCAAAGAATGCATTAAGAATGTTAAATTTTTATTGTAAAATTATTTATGGAATTTACTATTCCTTCTTTTTCCTTTTAGAGTTCCTGCATCACCCACAAGCCCTAACCTTATTATGATACACTGCACACCACAGAAATATTAAAATTGTGTAACATGGAATGAGACACAGTGTGTGTGATGTAATCAAAAAGGTGTAACACTTAGATTCTTATAGCTTTAGCTTTCCATCTGCTCTACCACATAGTAATTATGAGATTTTGAGTAAATCTCTAAATTACTTTTGTTAAGCATCCTAATCTGTAATAAAAATGGGATGGGAAGATAGATGTCTTATATTATCTTCTTTGTAGGATTTGCATAGGGATTAGAGATATTTTTAAAGTCCCTAATGCAAAGATTCAGTGAATTATAGCTATTAATACTAGGCATTGAAGAATTATAAGTACTTATAAATGGTTCTTTACCTCAAGGATATTTCAATCTAGATATGAAATAAGAACATATGCTCCTCTCTCTCCTACATCACTGAGTGGAACCTCTGATATTAGTCAGACCATTGGAGAATTGATGACATCAGGCATCATGTAGAAAATAAATAGTGCCATGCTTGGCATTCTTCATTAGTACCTGTAGCTATCAAATAATGGGAACACCACAATGATGTCTTCTGCTTAGTTAGTGTTATCTCTGGGGAGTTCAAAGTAATTTGCAGGTGGAAAATTAAATGATGCAGTTCAGGATAAAATTGAATTCCAAATAGTTGTTAGAAAATTAAAATGCAATTGAAACAGAAATGCTAATCAGGCATGAATCAAAGCATGTTCATACTGAACTGTGAAGAAAACAACCTATGCAAGAGATGTCATTTTGATCCTATAAGAGCCTCTATGACATATGCTTATATCCTGACTTATTGCAAGAATGTTGGAGTGGGGATAATATGATGAAAAACAGGAAGAGCTTTTCCATTGATTAGTTCTGTAAATTTTGAGATCGTCGTTTTTCCTCTCTGGGTCACACTCCTTGTACAATACTATTCATCCTTTACCCAATGGTAAAATTATAACCCTAATCAGATCTCCAAGGTCTCATCTGACTCTCTCCTTTAACAGACTCCGACGCTCTGGTGCAAATGGAAACTGTGATCAAAGTGAACAGATACAACAGACGTCAAAAACATGGTCCTCCTTTATTCTGAATACTGGAAAGAAATGACTGATTTTGTGGAAGCCCCTTCTACCAACCTTTATAAGATAGGGTATTGTGGAAATCATGTACCTTCAAGTTCCATGAGGCAGAATTCATTGAATATTTCGAAAAAGATGTCTCGCCTCACCCTGTTTCTCTTTGTCTCATTTACCCAATATGTCAAAATACAGGCTATTATGGCATCTCTGCAGCTGCAGCTGGCCATGTTCAAGGGCAAGGTACATTGCATTATCCCTGTCCTTTGCACCGCTAATTCCAGTAGTGCCTGCTTTCAACATGACCCTTTATCCCCAAGGTACATGATTCATGGCTAAACAAAAACACTCTGTAACTTACTGTATTTCTTATAAATTAAAATATACACATTCCAAGAAAACTCCCTAAATATGAGTACAGAACAACACAGAGGCTTTCCTTTTTTTTTTCTTTTTTCTTCTCAGAGGTTACCATAGATACCAGGATTGCAATGGCAACTGCTGGCAAATTCATCTAATTGGATTTAGATAAGGGTAGAAAAAAGTGCAATTATCAACCTATAGACATGTGGTTTTATTGCAAAATAGTTAATTTCCCTCAATTATTAGCGAGATTTTCTATAGTGCCATGTATTGTTTGCAAACAGCTTTCCGATTTATTTTTTCTCATTATGCTTATAATAAACCTCAATGCTGTCTCAGCAAGAAAATGTGTATAGAACAGAGAGGAG
The DNA here is from genome assembly GCA_963575035.1 of Avahi laniger. Taxonomy (NCBI): domain Eukaryota; kingdom Metazoa; phylum Chordata; class Mammalia; order Primates; family Indriidae; genus Avahi; species Avahi laniger. Next base: position 34,365 of record CAUYSK010099001.1, read on the forward strand.
AGGTGTGTGTGCGCATGTGCGTGCGTATGTGTGTAGAGAGATGGTGAGGGCAGAGTTCACAGTAAATATTCCAAAAAATGAGATGTAGAGAAAAATAAAAAAAAAAAAATTTGCAAAGTCTTTTCCCCAGTATTGGCAACACACACTCTGCTTTATTCAGTTGAATTTTCTGGTCATTTGTTGGATTCTCTCTAGTAATGACATCTGTTCACTTAATCTCTTCAAATATATTAATACCTTCATTTTTGAATAGGAACAAAGGAAAACGTGATTCAAAGGATCACAATCTGATTGTGATTTACCTTTTTTTGTTCTTTTTTTTCAGGGAATCATCTTTCTCTGACAAATATTTCAACTTCTATCCAGTGTGAATAAAGCACTTAAAATGCCAGAGCTCCCACTATACCCTGGGAAGTTTCTTTATCAGAACCCCAGTAGATCCTGCCTTTGGGTAGTAGTTCACTGACATTCCTTCAATGTACCCCTTTTCAGTTTCTTCATGTTATTCAGCAAGTTAATTATACCTTTTTAAATCACAAATAATTCAAATTTTTCCTCTGATATTTATACATTTAGAGGCTTGTAGATAATTATCGTTTTTTGATAATTATCTTTTTTTAAATGTTATTTATTTATTTTTCAAGTTCATTTTAGTTTTTTAATTTTATTTTTATTTTTGCATATTATGGGGGTACAAATGTTGATCAGTTAATACCAGTTTGATGATGAGTACATGTGGTGCTTGTTTTTCCATTCTTGTGATACTTCACATAGTAGAATGGGCTCCAGTTCTACCCAAGAGAACACAAGAGGTGCTAGATCACCATTGCTTTTTGTGGCTGAGTAGAACTCCATGGTATACATATACCACATTTTATTAATTCATTTATGTATCGATGGACACTTGGGATATTTCCACATCTTTGCAATTGTGAATTGAGCTGCTATAAACATTCTAGTGCAGATGTCTTTTTTATGGAATATCTTTTTTCCTTTGGATAGATGCCCAGTAATGGGATTGCTGGATCGAATGATAGTTCTCCTTGTAGATCTTACCCTTAAAATCAATAGTCCCTCTTCCCTGGACAAACAAGAACATGTTCCCCAGTAGACTAAGTCCAGAATGTAGGTAATTGAATCCAGACTCTCTCTCTCTTTCTTTCTCTCTCTCTCTCTGTTTCACACACACACATACACACACACACGCACACACACATAGTGGAATAACAAAGGAATAATTAGAGAAATAATTTGATGTCCTTAACATTTGAGAGTTCCTATTCATTTTATTTTGTTTTAATTTATTTCCACCTTAACAACTATTTTTTTTTTTGTTTTTGAGACAGAATCTCACACTCTAGCCTCTATGGTGTCAGCCTAGCTCACAGCAACCTCAAACTCCTGGGCTCAAGTGATCCTCCTGCCTCAGCCTCCCAGGTAGCTGGGACTACAGTCACGCACCACCATGCCCCGCTAATTTTTTCTATTTTTAGTTGTTTGGCCAGTTTCCTTCTATTTTTAGTAGAGACAGAGTCTCGCTCTTGCTCAGGATGGTCTCGAACTCCTGAGCTCAAATGATCAGCCCACCTTGGCCTCCCAGAGTGCTAGGATTACAGGTGTGAGCCACCGTGCCGGGCCCTTAACAACTATTTTTAAACCATGCTACAGGGAGATGTGGAAGAGTATTATTTTAAAGAGTATTATTGGTCATTATTGATGGCCAGTTTGCAGAGAAAACATAGGCACAAGAAATAAAGCAATATTTCATATGATTTAATGACAAAAGATCCATATTATGGCCTTAGTCCTTGCTTTCAAGTTTGCTTTAGTAAATTGATTTTTCTGGGCTTAACCTTCAGAATTTGGTCCTAACTCTAATATAAAGCTCAGCTTTGGACTCAGCCACTCACATATTTTAAATGATACCTTCTCCCAGAAGTCTCCCACTAATTATCCTCGCTTTCTAGTTTCTAGCTCTCCTAGCTATTGCAATCACCCCAAAAATTAGCTCAGTTCTCAACATGACGTGTAGCATGCGCCAGTAAGCTCTGCATTCTAACCCCTGTTGGAAGCCATTACTGACAAAGTATGTTGATTTTAATTTAATGTTTCCCAAATCACATTCCTCCTCTTCACTTACACAGCATTATATACTATTACAATAAACTCCTAACTTGTCTCCTCACCTTCCCATTTCACTCAGTTCTTCACATAGCTATCATTACACATGGATAATAATCACAATTCTGTGTATGTAAATAATAAAATAATAAAAGAGGCTTCCAATGATTTTTACTGCCTTCTAGACAAAGTTCAAGTGCACCCACAGCAGCGTGACAGAATAAAACTTCTCTATTAAAATGTCTTTTGTTGGCCGGGCGCGGTGGCTCACGCCTGTAATCCTAGCTCTCTGGGAGGCCGAGGCGGGCGGATTGCTTTGAGCTCAGGAGTTCGAGACCAGCCTGAGCAAGAGCGAGACCTCGTCTCTACTAAAAATAGAAAGAAATTAATTGGACAACTAAAAAAAATATATAGAAAAAATTATCTGGGCATGGTGGCACATGCCTGTTGTCCCAGCTACTTGAGAGGCTGAGGGAGGAGGATCGCTTGAGCCCAGGAGTTTGAGGTTACTGTGAGCTAGGATGACGCCACGGCACTCCAGCCCAGGCAACACAGTGAGACTCTGTCTTAAAAAAAAAAAAAAAAGTCTTTTGTTAAAACCTTTCCTTATGCCTATACCACACTTAATAGTTTGCAAATATTCCCCCTCAGATTTAAGACCCAGATCAAAAGTCTATTTTTACAAATCCTCCCTTGACTTTAGCTGGAATTTGGTCACTCTTTCTGTGGCTTTTCCCTAAATGCTGTATCTTCCTCCAGAAGAGTATCAGGGTAAATGAATGGATGGATGGATTAATTAATTAATTAATTGGTTTGTTGTATAGAATCTGCACAATCGCTTGTATTGCAACATTTTTAAATTTTTGACCTCAGATACTGGAGGAAAGTTTAAACTAATAAAGGATAAGCACTGTTATATGGGATGAAACTTACAAACAACATTTCTAATAATAATAATAACAGTCAAATTTGTCCTCAACCCCAACTTTATATCAATTTGAGGCTCACAAAAGCCCTCGACATAGGCAGATAGCTATTATATTACTAAATATAATGATAAGGCAAATGGTATGGATCACTTGCTTCAGCATCACATGGAATACTTATTAAATGAAAATTTCTGTGCCCCACTCCATGGATACTGAGTGAATTTTAGGAGGATAGATTCTTGGAATCTGCATTTATACACTTGCTCCACCCATGTGGTATTTATGCATGCTGATGTTTGAGTACCATTGGAATAGGATATTATGGTTTAATAGATTGATCGGATTCCACACACAGGTCTGAATTCTCCTCACTCATAAGACAAGATGTCCTATGGTTGACAGGAGTTTACTGAGATAGAATTTATTTTGAAAGGAACTTTCTCAGTGAAAACCATCTCTGGCTGAAAAGAACATTCTAACTAATCTTTGGCCAGAGAGAAAGCTTCTCTTTGTCTTTCCATTTAATCTTGTGAGAAGTCAGTCCAATATCCCGTTCTGCCATATATTCTCTGGAACAAAGCAAGGTTAATAACATCATGGATATAAAATGTGTATGGATCTTTTCCAAAAGAGAAAACTCCATTCTTATGTTGAAATAATTCCAATAACTTGTTCTAATTATTTAATTACTGTACAGTTTCAAAATAAATCTCTTTTCAAACATGCATCTTTTTCAAAGATCTGGAACTAGTTTAAGACTTAAACCTTATCTTCCATAGCTAAATATCTCGAATTCCTTCTGGCTCTCATAAAACAGTTTATCCAAGATTTCACTGACTGCATTTATTTTTCTGGAAAGAATTCATCTCCCATGATTAAATCAATGTTCTGGATGTGATTCAACTATGAGAGAACAATGGAACTTGCATGCACTCAATTTAAGTAGTCCAGTTATATTTTTATAACTAAAATTGTATTTTCTCTTCTTAGAAGCTGTTGTGGCATTGCTAAAGAGCACAGGCTTTTAAAAAATAAGTAGATGAGTTTAGTAGAGGGTTAATCATGGCTTAACCCTCTTATTTTCTCTGTGCATTTAAGCAAATTGCTTAACATTTTTGAGTTACAAGTATATTACTTATGTAATGGAATTATTTAATGAGAAATACAGGATTATTTTGAGAGGATAAAATGAGAAAATGAGGTAATTAGAATACGGCGAGTCCTCACCTTAGCTAAAATCCTTTAAACATTTGATATGAATTGTCTCTTAACAGTTATCTAAAGCCCCTTCTGAACAAAAGCATACATTCCCTACTCATAAAAGCAAAGAAGCACTGAGTTGGGAATCTTGATGAGGTGAAGCTCTAAGTATTTGGAACTGTCCACTCCAGTAGTTCTGAATTGGGAGAGATGAGAGGATGTGACTTAGGACATCAAAAGGAAATGAAGGAATATATACAGAAACCCTTTATAATTTATAAAGATTGATAAGTACAGTAGCAGTGATTTATCTGCTTCTTTTCCTTCTTTCTTTTTTAAATTTAAAACAATTTTAAGACACTTTAAAAATCGATGGCTTCATTTTATAAAGCTGAAGCCCTCACTGAGCATTTCTGTATTTCCTATTTCTCTCATCAGAGGTAACAACTATGGTTAATTTTCCATGAATTTTTGAGTGGATGTTTGTATAACACTATTCTATAATTTAAATTTTTAACATACTATTCATATCACTTAACAAATACTGCTACTTTCCCTTATCGATATACAGGGAATCTCCATGCCATTACACAACAGTGTACTGTTTTACTCACTGTCACTTTAATTAACAAAATTAAATTTTAAAAACCTTGTTGTTTCATAAATATCTTATTAAAAGTTTCAATGTTCTGCTTATTGACCAAGTATTGAGGTAAACTTATATTTACAATGCTAATGACATTTATGCAAATTTGGTTGACATTTTGAATAGAAGAAACCTAGATTTATCTCAAATATATGCAGTTGTGATTAGCTATTTTCCATAGTAGTGACAGTCTGAAAACAGAAAAACCTACTGCATACTGTCAAAGCTATAAGGGACCAAAACCTTGACAAAGTCTCATTAAATTTATTCTACTGCTTTGGAAGTAATAAATGAAAATAAACAAGAGACAGATCTTTCAAATAACTTGTAGTTATTATAGGATTATTCAATATCATAAAATAAAACAAAATCATATCCAACCTAAAAATATATCATCTATCTAGCTAAACCTTCCTATTAGTAAACACACTCACATACATACTCTCTCACACATACATACTCTCTCTCTCTCTCTCTCTCTCTCTCTCTCTCTCTCTCCCTTGGGAAAGAGGTAAAAGACCACAATACTTTAAGATACAGGTAGTTTGTATTGGTCTGTTTGTCCACTCACAGGCAGGGATGCTCACTTTCTATCTGGTGGCTATCCAGGCTGTTCACTGTGGTCATTTTGGTTGGATTAGCTCTTATTATATAAATCTAGTATCAATTCACTTCAGCCTTAGAGTTTTGTTTTTTTTTTTTTTCATTCAGGCAAACTGGCTCTGTTCACTTTGATTTTTTTTCTCTCTGTACTTTGGTTAGGATAGTTTCTATTGATCTACTTTCGAATTCTGTGATACTTACCTCTGTCATCTCCATCCTTCTGTTACGCCAGTCTGATTCATTTAAAAATGTTTATTTGTCAAATTGAATATATTCAAAATGTACAATGTGATTATTTTATATAAGGATATATTGTGTAATCATTATCACAATCAAATTAATTAATATATCTATTACCACTCACACTGAGCATTAGATACCCAGAATCCATTTGTTTTCTTTTCAGTTATTGTACTTTTCAATTGTAAAATAATTCCTATTTTGCTGCTAAAATTTCCTCTTTTCCTTCATTGTGAGCACATTTTCTTTCATACTGGAGCATAGTTTTAATAGCTGACTGAAAATCTTTATCTGCTAATTACAACATCTTGATAATCTCAAGGCAGGCCTTTATTGATTGTCTCATCTCTTAAAAATGGGTCATATTTTTATGCTTTTACTAATATGGTAAATAATATTGGATTATATTCTGATGAGATCGGGTACGTTCAGGGTAGCATGGTCGTAGACTGGATTATATTCTGAAGTGAAGTATAGATACAGTGGAGGAGATAGAAATGGAATCAAGACTTTTCCAAATAGGCTTTTAAATTTAAATTTAACTTTGAATTATGTAAGTATTTTACATATTCAAAAGTCAAAACAGGAATAAAACAAACCTTAAGATTAAATAAATAGAAACGAATGAACATATATAAATAAATATGTGTGTATGTGTTTGTGTGTATGGTGATAAAATCACTTCAAGTGACTTTTTAGCAGTCCTTGAAAGAATATATTATCACAAAAAAATTGCAAAGGATTAATAATTTTAACTTACCTTAGCCTTATTGTTAATAATATTAATTAAATTGCAACTGTGAACTATTTTGTCTATATTGCAGGGATGAACCAAACAAATAAATATATTCATGTTATTAAGGAGCTAAAGAAGAAATTATTCTGTGTTATAATTTGATGGAAATTATCAATGTATATGTCCTTTATAAGTGTCTATTTCTATCAAAAATGTCTAGAAGCCAAAATATCACAACACATAAAGAAATGTGAGATATAATAAGAGATTCAAGGTGAACCAAGTTAATCATGCAACATGTGAACCTAACTACATATTTATTTATGTGTTTTATATTATAAATTAGGACACGGGGAGCACTGTAGGGGGGGAAGGGCACGCCTTTAACCCGCACTTGGATGAGGCAAAGACATAAAGTGTAACCATAATGTTTGTACCCTCACAATACC
>CAUYSK010099005.1:0-25831 GCA_963575035.1 Avahi laniger
TTAGTTGTCCAATTAATTTCTTTTTATTTTTAGTAGAGACGGGGTCTCGCTCTTGCTCAGGCTGGTTTCGAACTCCTGAGCTCAAACAATCCGCCCGCCTCGGCCTCCCAGAGAGCTAGGATTACAGGCGTGAGCCACCGCGCCCGGCCAACCCAGAGTTTTAATGGCCAGCCCTTCGCCGGCTGCCAGGCTTTGATCAAAACCGTGTCTGCTGACTGGAAAGCGTGTGGTTTCCCCTCTGCCAAGAATCTTGGATTCCGGCCCATATGGGAAGATGAGCGCATGGTCGATAAGCAGAAACCCCCAGCCTGGTTCCCGCTGTAATCTGTGAGTAGGACAAACCTCAGAAAGCTCTGTCCACTGGACGAGGTGGGCAGGTTCCCAGCGTGGCTCTGTGTAGACTGCGAAGGCATTCGGGGGAGATCTAGTCCCTCCAGGATACCGAGTGGTGCGTGGAAAGGCTCAGCGGATAAGAGAAACCAGGAGGGCCCTCGGCGAGGGGGGCAGCAGCCACATGGGGCACGCTGACATCTTCGCCGCTGCCTGTGACAAAGGCAGAGCCCAGAGGACCCCTGACCTGTGCGCATTTGCAGGGCTAACATTCGTTTGGTTTGCTACGCTGCAATTTAACTACCTTAAGACTCCACATTTCCAGGAAACTGCCAAGAACTTTTGTTTTTCCAAGAGTATGTTTGTAAAATATTCAAATAGGAACTGTGTATTGGATGAAAGCTTGTCTAAATAGCCATTTTTTTCCAGGACCCTGATTGGTGGGATGAATGCTGAATTGGGAGGACTAGACTCAGCCCTACCCCTTCCTCGTTAAGGAAACGGGGGCTCAGAGGTTTGTGTGTGTCCGCAGAGCCCGCTTGTCCATCCAAATGCGGTTATATCAACGACTTTAGCACTAGAGCTTGGAGCACTTGACCTATAGCAGACGTTCAGGAAGTGCTGCCTTCCCAAATTTAGATGTTTTCTTGATTCATGGATCTTTTTTTCTTACAGCAGAGAAAGCCTATCTGTGCTTGCCTAGTGAAAAAAGGTGAAGATGATAAAAAGTGGAGACAAAACTTCCTGCCTCTTACGGGCTTATCTCTAGCTTGTTTGAATCTAGATACCCAAAGGAGTGCTGATTTTAAGAGTTCTGTTGTAATGACCCAGGTGCTTTTATCTGATGGTTCTCATGTATGTTTTTGCTAACCAGGAGCTCAGAGAAGATAATATCATTTTAATTGAGACCAAGGCCATGCTGGAGGAACAGCTGACTGCTGCTCGCACGCGGGGCGATAAAGTCCACGAGCTGGAGAAAGAGAACCTGCAGCTGAAATCTAAACTTCACGACCTGGAATTGGTACTGCAGGCGGGGTGGTTACCGACTTCACACAGATTGGGGCAGTTTCAGGTTTAAGCCACGCCCATCTCTGCTGTTTTAGCTACTGTGTTTGTTGCTGCTGCTGCTGCCAATAACGGACTGGCTGTGGGGAGTGGCTTGCTAAGATCCGTGGGCTGGAGTGGGGGCAGCACTTAACACCCACAAAGCAGCATTTGACTTCTGTATTGATCTCCTGTAAGGATGAACGTACATGTGTGTCTTTTGCAAGAAGGGTCTTTGCTGGCGTTTATGGTGTGGTTGAGCCGTGATTCTTTAGCCTCTTCACAGCTTTCGAGGTCTACTCTAGAGCCACGAAGCTGCCTGTCACCGTAGTACTTGCTTTAAAGCCCTGTGCGGCACGTCACTTTGTTCAGACAACATTCAATTAGGGACCTCCTGTCTCTCTTTACAACCTAGGTAGCCAGGTCAGGTGTCTTTTAGTGGCCGTACCTCTCACAGTGGGGTGGGCCCTGTGCTGGAGTCCTATTTATTTGGAGGTGAGCAGGTGCGTGGAGTCACGGTAGATGCGCAGGGCTGGGGCTTGTCCAGAAGGTTCCCCCAGCTGTGTCCTCACTCCTTCCCTCTTCCTGCCCTAGGACCGGGACACAGATAAGAAACGAATCGAGGAGCTGCTAGAAGAAAACATGGTCCTCGAGATTGCACAGAAGCAGAGCATGAACGAATCTGCCCACCTCGGCTGGGAGCTGGAGCAGCTGTCCAAGAATGCAGACCTGTCAGACGGTGGGTAGTGCCTGGTGCCTGGGACCAGCCTGGCTGTGGCCGCCTCCTCTTCCGGGAGGCTGAGCCCTTGGCTCTGAATCCTCCATGTCAGCCCATCCATTCACCTCAAGTAAATGTGATTTCCTTCAAGTGCCATTTGGAACTATTTCATTACAGTTCTCCCTAAGGGAAACGAGGGGTCTGGCAGCCTTGATGTTGGGACGTTAAACACAAATTAAGTGTTGCCGGGTTTCCCAGTTCCCATATGGACACTCCTGGGAGCTTCCAGATTATAGCCTGCTGACACCCAGAGGACATCTTAGGCAGTCGTGGATGGCTGAAAGCCCCGAATGGCAAGAGCTGTCCCCAACAGTCACTAATCCCCACTATAAATGTACCCTGGGCATTACTGCCTCTGCTCATTTGCATAATTGGGCAAGATGGATGCAGCCTGTTCTCTGTCCCCTGGGTGGGGGTGCTAAGTGGCTGCTGCTCCTGAGACCCCGGTTCTCAGCTGATCTGCCCGGCCTCTTCCTCTCCCGCCCAGACTTGCTCTGCTTGGAGGTGTGGTTGCGGGAAGGGAGGGCGGGGCAGCCGTCAGCCCTTGAGCAGGAAGCCTCAGCGCCTGGCCAACAATAAGCCAGTTCCTGTGTTTGAAAATAGCACACGCTCACCATTCCCGTGCACCTGATAATGCAAGTTAACATGTACTTGGGACTTGAGAATGTGATAGGGCTTTTGGCTTGTTTAGGGGCTGGCTTTTTAAAATTCTGCTAAACATTCCTAAGCATGTCGAAAAGGTTATTGAAAGCAACTGAATATTTCTTCTCTTCAAGGGGTCCTATCATTTCCGAACCTAAAATCAGTTAGTTAAACTATTAATGTGTGTAGGAAGTTAGTTCTGCCTGTGCTTTGGTACCTGTGCATGGGGCCAGGCATGAGGGCTGCACAGGGCTGGAATCCCCCAAACTCCCTGCTTCTGAAAGTCCAAGTCCGTTGGAGGGCGCTGCCCCCTGGTGGAGCAGAGAGGTGGTGCAGGCTGCCGAGGCCTGTCTCTGATCAATGTACTTGCCTCACCTGTTCAGACTATTCAGGATAATTTGTGACCCTTTAAGGTCAATGACCATGATTTATTCTTAGTGTTCTCAACTACTAGTACCTAGCTAGGAGTTGATAAATGTTGGCTCGAATAATGACATAATGCAAGCAAAGCCTGAAGGTACTTTTGAGTCAAAAGGCCTGACTTCAAGTCCTGGCTCCTCCGCTAGTTAGCTGAGTGACCGAGGGCAAGTACTAAACCTCTTTAAATTTCAGCTCAACATGGGGGCAGCTGTTCTTACTGCTGTTGGCCTTATTAACACATTAGCTGTCATGTGAGTTGTATTTAACTCACGCTAGTTTTGAGCCCAGGGCCTCGTGAAGCATATGAAGACTCAATCCTCCAAAACAAATTCAGTGTGTCATGAGTCTCAAACAACTCAGTTGGTGTGCAGTGTAAAAATTGATTCTAGCACCGTGTGAGTTGCATATAACTCATGCACAGAAAACAATAAAAAAACAAATTTTTCATTAGATTTCATTTTGTTTTTGAAATTTTTATTCTGCGTTTGTAATAAATCACCATGGCCCCAGGGAAAATTTTTTTTTCTGTTGTGGCAGTCAGTGTGTTAAAACAGCGGGTTACTCTGGTTATGCTCCAGGGGTGCCGATGAGAGAAGCCCCGGTGAATAACTGTTGGTTGTCCTAGTAATAAACCGTTGTGTCGGCGTAATAGTCTTCACTGACTTTTATAGAGGAGGAAACAAGATTTATAATCAATTCCCTTGTTTAAGTTTTAGAACCTTAAAAATTGTTCTCCGTGGGCGCAGCGCTTCAGGTTGGGAGGATAAAAAGAGATGGATGGTGGTGGTGGCTGTAGGGATAACGTGAATGTACCTAATGCCCAGACCTGTGCGCTAAAGATGGTTAAAATGGTAAATTTTACGTAGATTCCACCGTAATAAAAAATATTTTTTCACAAATGCTGCAGAGGTACTGTCTGAAACGGTGACAGGTTCTGAATTAGTGGAGTTTTATTTTAGGTTAGGCGTTTTAGATTAGATCAGTTTCAGTTGCAGCGTAGTCAAGACGAAGCCCTCCAGGAGACCTCACGTGTCACAAGTGCGTGCGTTTATGTGTGAATTGGCGCTGGGCCTGGGTCAGGGCCACGGACACGCCGTCCCCCTCTGCTGCTGCCTTGCCTGCTGTTGCTTTGGATCTTTGGGCCTGTTGGGTGGTCCGCGCTGTTACCCGTGGTAGAGGATGGAAACTCAGAGGGGAAGACAGACGCCCTTGAATCCTTATGAGCATCTGAACACACACGTTCTGTTTCCAGATTGATGTGTGTGCCGTCAGAGCCATCACCCTCTGCTGCCCACAGCCCCGGGGCCGTGAGCGAGAGGCTGGGTTGGGGTTAGCTGCCTTAGCGGCACCGGGTGGTGAGGCTGCAGGACATGAGTGTGTGCACTGATGGGGAAGGTGGGGGCTGGAACAGCTCGATCCCTCTTTAGGGCCTTTCCTATATGTTTTCCTTTCCCTTCCCCTCCCAAAGAAGACCTGTGACTTACCTCCTCTTGTGCAGGAGGGGGCCGAGAACTCCCGTCCCCGTCGCTGGGGATCCTGCTCCCTTCTCCTTCTGCATCAGAGCTGCTTCAGAGCAGAACAGATACCTGCCTTTTTCTATCTTGAGCTGTTTTTTCATTTTATTTAGCATCCTTTAAGCAATTTGCATGTCCTGGGTCACTTTTATTATGAAATCACAAAAAGGTATTTCTGTGCAAAGACTCTCATTCAGGCTGTCAAGTGCTAGGCATGTGTCCTAGCATAGCTTCCTGTCACCTGCAGCTGACGTGACTGGTCGGGTCCCTCCCTGCCGAGCAGCCCAGACACCCACTACTCTGAACAAGCACAGCAAATGTCACCTGTTAGCCTCTGAGATCCTTGAGTTAGTCAGGTTGGCAGCCTGGTAAACAAGTGTTTCCTGTAAGTCCTACAGCCTTGAACTCTTGCATTGGCACCTCAGCTGGAGCCTGCTTCTTCCTGAGCTCTGGGCTCTGGGTTGCCCCCAACAGCCCCCAGCTGTGCCCCAGAGGGACCCTTGGGCACTGACAGCGGCAGAACCACTTGAGGTGGGAGTGGAGGGGCACAGGGTGCCTAGCTGACCCGGGGGAAGCCCCTCCCAGGCCCCTTAAATCCTGGGTGCAGGGGCAGAGTGGAAGCCAAGACCCCTGGGACACTGGGCTCTGACCGGCCTCTGTGCTCCAGCCTCCAGGAAGTCGTTCGTGTTCGAGCTGAACGAGTGCGCCTCCAGCCGCATCCTCAAGCTGGAGAAGGAGAACCAGAGCCTGCAGAGCACCATCCAGGGGCTGCGGGACACGTCCCTGTCGCTGGAAGAGAGCAGCCTCAAGTGCGGGGAGCTGGAGAAGGAGAACCAGCAGCTCAGTAAGAAGGTAACCTGGGCCCGCTTGGGGCTGCGGAGGCACAGAGATCTGGGACACCCGCCCTCCCGCCACAGTCCTCGTTTGGAACAGACGGGCGGGAAGGTGGCCAGGCAGGGCACTCGGGCATCGGGGAGGGCACGCCACTGGGACAGTGCAGCATCCAGGTGCAGGCACAATTACAACAGAGGGACACAGTGACACCTGAGGAGTAGCGGAGGCAGCATGGCTGTCCCTGCTCCACTAGACATGTGACTTCTGTGTGTCTTGTTGTTGTCTCTTGTGAAGCGGGGTTGGTGGGGTACCTACCTACCTACCTGTAGACAGAAAACCTTTTTCTCTTCTACGTCGCTGCTCTCAGTGCTTCACTTCTGATGCCAGATGTGTGGCTTTTCCCCGCCAAGCGATTCTCTGGTTCTCGGTGGACACCAACTTGGTGTCCTCCAATTTTACTCACTTCTGACGCTGTCTACCTGGAGTTGGCGCAGACCCCACAGGTTGAGGCCTCAGTCCTGCAGGGCTGCCCCCCACTTCAGATGCTGGTCCAAGTCCGAGTTGTCACCTGTGCTTCTGACTGACTAAATCAGAGGTTCCCAGACTGCCCTCCTTGGGGTCCACCGTTTGCCAGGATGGCTTAGTGTATTCGCTTACTGTAAAGGGCACAGCTCGGGAGCAGCCAGGTAGGATAGAAGTGCAGGCCTGGGGAGCTCCCACACCCACTCTGGGTCTCCCCCTCCCAGCGCCTCCACGTGGTCACCAACCTGGAAGCTCTCCGACCTTGCCCTTTGGGGTTGTTTACATAGGCATGGTTGATAAATCTCTGGCCATTAGTGGCTAACTCCACGTCTAACCCCTCCGTCCTCCCTGGAGTGGGGGGTGCTGAAAGTTCCAACCCTCTAATCACATGGTTGGTTCCCCTGACAACCAGCCACCATCCTGAGGCTGTCCAGGAACCCCCAGCCCTGGACATCTCACTAACATACATGAAAGACACTTGTCACTTTGGAGAGTCCAAGGGTTTTAGGAGCTCGTGCCAGGAAAGTGGGCAGAGACCCCATATACATTTCCTCTCGTGTCACATCACCTAACGGACGTGTGAGGGTGATGGGAGCTAGTGTATGTGAGGGGTCTGCACAGAGTAAGCGCTCAGTGAAGACAGCCGTGTGCTGCTAACAGGCATGAAGTAGGGAAGGGAGCAGAAACGTTAACGTGAGGTTCTGAATTCCAGATGCGGAGCTGTGTGCGCGTGCGTGAAACCGTTGAGGAGCATTTTAGGGTCTTGCTGGTGGTAAAACGAGGAAGTCCGTGCTCAGTCCCTCCTCCTGGTTTATGGGACAGGGAAGAAGAGCCAGCCAAACTGCATTTGCTTTTAAGGACAGCTGCTGGGTCTCCCTGGTCGCACAGTGGAACCTAGACGTCCGGGAGAGCAGACACATTTACAGGCCAGTCCTGTTCTGTAGTTAGAGGATCCCCGTTCAGGTGGCAGATTCGGTTTCAGGCCATTGGGAGGCTGGGGGTTGCCTGTAGGATCAGAGGACATCATATCCTCCTGGTCCACACCGAGGGTGGCACAGGTGCATGGCGGGCTCTGGACACGCCAGCTGGCAGATTCCAGCTAAGGGAGGAGGCGAGACCCTCTTGCTGGCGGAGCACCATGTCGGACTGGCACTTCCGGGTGTCTCCCAACCTGCCCTGAGTCCTGGCAGCGGCATATCCTGAGGCATCACAGGCTGCGGGAGGAGTGTGGGCTGCAGGCAGGATTCCTGGGTCCCCTTGGTCCTGCTCTGCTGTTTCCTCACCTCTTGGGACCTCCCCTGCTGTGCTGTTCACTCTGGTCCCTTTGAAGCACTGTGTACCTTACAGGGTTTGAGCTGCCAAGTGGTTTGTCGTCTCTTTGTAGGACAGCACAAAACACCCCCAGCTCAGGCCACATCTTCTGATGCGGGGCAGCGTGGGGAAAGTGCCTAGACGGTCTTAGGTTCACGTGGGCCTAGCACAGGAAATGACTTCATGCATGGCAGTCCACCCCTGGCCACAATACAACAGAATTGACCTTTAGGAAGATGAGAATTTCCAACTCTGCAGGTCCTCTCAGCTCTGCCCCGGAAAGCCTGCAGTGTAATCTCGCTGGCCCAGGGACGTTGTGGGTCCCCTCCCAGCAGGCTGCAAGGGTGTTGCCACCCCAGCCCGTCTGCTGTGGCCCCTCCTCTGCCCAGCCAGCATGACTCCTTACGCCCCCGTCCTTCGGGTCCCACCCTCCTGCCTCTCTGGCCTGACACCAGCCCTCTCCTGGTGTGGCCCTTGGGAGGCCACGTCTTGGCGCAGACCCCCTGGTGGCTGGGGATTGGGAGGACCGGAAGGGAGGGGCCACCATTCCCAGGCAGGAGCTGTCCTGCCTCCTCTCTGTCCTGCTCAGCCCACCCTGGGCCTGGCTGGAATCTAGCCCAACCCAGCAGTGTGGTTCTTTCACCCTTTGTACATGTTGCACTGTCTTATTGTCCTGACACCTGGCCCAGGTCGGGGACGGTAAGACACAGCTGTGCTCCCGGTATTGACAGAGGAACACTTTAGCACTGGCGGAGGGGCACACTCCGGCCGCTTTGCCCCTCTGCCAGCTCAGCCCATCCCGAGCTCTTCTCCCCAGCCTCAGCCACCCCCCTAGCATCTCTCAGTCCATAAGTGAGCCCACCAGGCCCCGCTGAGCCCCACAGGGGACCCCGGGAGCCAGCCCAGCTCTCCCACCTCGCCCTGAGCATAGCCCAGGCTGTGAGCTGGCGTAGGTCTGAGACACCAGTGGAAATCATAGTTCCCTGAAATTAAACATCTTTCATCTAACTTGCGGCACCTCCAAGGGTCCTAGAGAAGCTGTCTCCCTCCTGTGTCTGGAACTTTGTGTTGATTTCATAAGAGTGCAATCTTTGAGCCGAGAAGGAAAGAATCCTCATTTTCAGGGGAAGAGGGGCAACCCTTTGGGAGCCAATCACAAGGAGTCAGGAGCAGCCCATCTGGAGACATAGCAGCCCCTGGGCCCTGGGAACCCAGAGCCGAACCACAGGAGCCTGTAGCCCAAGCCAGGGGCTTCGGGAGGGACAGGAAACCCCCTTGGAGCCAAAAGGCCTGCAGCCAGCTCACGTCTCTGCACGGTGAGCTCCTCAGGGGCACTGGCTCCTCTGGGGGTGGACAGGAGTGTGGGGCACAGCGCCACAGAAGGAGAAAGATGAGGTCCGGCAGTGGTGGGTGTGATCCTGGAAACCACATCTTTAGACCAGAAGCAGCAGTGGTTACAAACGTAAAGGTTGGGAAGGAAGGGGCAGCAGAGGCGAGGCGCCAAGAATTAGCAGCAAGTGGGGAGACGAGACAGCCAGACCCTGCGCCAGCCTAGCCCGGGGCGGGGTTGGGGGCTACGGGGCAGGCCCCCCTGGGAACGAGAGTGGGCACCACTGCTGCTTCCTGCATTTGACCCGTGCTCTCCAGGCGGGCTCCTAGGAGGCGAGCCCCAGCTCCCACTGGGCACCAGGCCTTCTGCTGGGAAACGGGGAAGATAAAAAGAGTCTCACTTTTGAGAAGGACCCACACACAGCCTGGAGGGGTGAGGCACTCTCGTCCTGGGGTTCCCCAGGTTGGGGCAGGGA
This sequence comes from Avahi laniger, assembly GCA_963575035.1. Classification (NCBI taxonomy): domain Eukaryota; kingdom Metazoa; phylum Chordata; class Mammalia; order Primates; family Indriidae; genus Avahi; species Avahi laniger. Next base: position 9,201 of record CAUYSK010099005.1, read on the forward strand.
ACGGGATCTGAGCCCTGCTGGGCCCACCCGTGCCGGCTGGTGGGCTCCACGCCTGCACCCTCCTATGGAGGGTTGAGACTGCACGGACCTGGGCGGCAGGAGAGCTGGCGGCCCCTCACGAGAGAAGTGAGGCCGAGTCACCTCCGAGGATCTCTGCAAACCTCTGCGTGCAGGCCCCACCCCGGCAAGCTGATTTAGAGCAGCGTCTCAGTCAGACTACTCACCAGGGTCACCTGGGCATCTCGGGATCTATCCCCAGAGGTTCTGATTTAACTTCGGCCTGAGGGTCAGTTTTCCAGAGCTTCCCAGATCGTCCTCCTTGAGGACCATAGTTTTAGAGCAGTGGTCCCGAACCAGCAGCCCAGCGTCGCTAGGATCACGTTGAATGCAGATTCTCAGGCCCTGTTCTTTGGGAGGATGGGGCACAGGTGGATTCTAGCAGAGGAGCCTGGTGTCGGGGAGATCCCTGGGCAGCTGTCCAGGCAGGAGGGAATGTGGCCTGGCCTGGAGCAGAGGCAGTGGGGTGTTCGGGGGTACAGAATGGATAGGAAGGACAGGGCCATGGTGACAAACTTGCATGGAGGTGGAAGAGGAAGGAGGACCATTCGAGCAGCTGGGTGACATCACCTACTAAGGCAGGGAGGGAGTCTCAGGGAGGAGGACAGGGTGATGGGTGAGTGAGGTACCGTCGGGTGCCCAGCGTCGGCAGACCTGGGCAGTGGAGCACAGGCGGCTGGAAGAGGCAGAGGGAGGCTGGGGACAGATCCTGCCTGATGGCTTCCTGTCTAGGAGAGAAGGTCGAGGGGGCAAGGAGGTCCACAGAACCACGCCGGGAGGTTTCCTTGAGAAAAGTCCCCTTAAAGTGTTCTGTGGGGCTGAGAGGGTTTGGTTTTGTTTCAAAACATGGTTCTCCCGGTGAGACTGACTTCTGCACCGGGCTGGGTCTGTGGGCTCTGCAGATCGAGAAGTTACAGACCCAGCTGGAGAGAGAGAAGCAGAGCAACCAGGATTTGGAGACCCTCAGCGAGGAGCTGATCAAAGAGAAGGAGCAGCTACAGAATGACATGGAGGCCCTGAAGGCCAACAGGGCCCGGCAGGTAGGTGTCCCCACGGCTAGGGCCTCCCCGGGAGCCTTGCCTGGGAGAGGGGAGCCGAGGATCTTGGCCAGTCCTGGAAGTGCGTCACGGATGCGCAGGTCATCAGTCACCTCACTTAGCTGCAGCTTAAACCAGCACGTCTCAGCTGGCAGTGGGGAAAGGTGGCTGGGTTTCATCCCCCAGGGGACGTTTGGCAAAATCTGAAGACATTTTTCGTTGTCATGACCTGGGGGAGAAGAGCGTTGGTGCTCCTGGCAGGGAGTGGGTAGAGGCCAAGGATTCTGCCAGATGTTCACAATGCCAGATGTTCACAATGCATAATGCGGTTCTCCATGACAAAGAACGATCCGGCTGCGCATGTCCACGGTGTCCTGAGAACCCTGACAAACCTACATGGTTTTATTTGCCACCCTCCAAGAAGTCCCAGGGTAGGCAGCCCAGGGCTATGCAGTGGCTCAGTGATGCCGTCGGGAACCAGGCCTCTCGCTCACTGCCCTGCTGGCCTTAGCAGTGGCTGCCGCACACCCCAAGGTACAGGTAGGAGGGAGGTTCACAGGGACGTCCTCCTGAGGACCCTCTGGACACGTGGCCTTAGCCAACTGACGCGTGACTGCCTCTGTCTGCAAGGGAGGCAGGAGTACTGAGGGTTTAGTTTTTCAGCCTCTGAGGTAGAGGAATAAACGGGAGGAGAGGGTTGCGATGGCCCTGCCCAGGTGTAGCTCAGCCAGGAAGGCAAAGGTGACAGGTGAGGCGATCTCAGGTGTGTGCTGCTGAGGGAGAGAATACTGGGGTGCAGGGCCACCCCAGAGCTGTCACGCAAGGCTTCTTTGTGGACCCGACCCTGAGGATGAGAAGCAGCTGGTGGGGCTGCAGTCCTAGGGAAAGTACTCCAAGCAGAGGGAACAGCATGTGCAAAGCGTGTGTGGGAGGAAGGGGCTGGGAGTGGCCTAAGAGGAGGCCACAGAGGTGGGCAGGGCCTAGTCATCAGGGTCCTGGTCCCATGACCAAAAGTACAAGGGAAATTGCTGAAACTTTCAAGTGAGGGAGAGAGAGGTAGGTTACATTTTAAATTCATCCTGGTTGCTCTGAGCGTATTTTGAGTTGAACCATCTTAAGCGATCATGTCTGCGCCTGCTCACCTGAGTCTACGTCAGGCCTCTGGGGAGCGTCACAGCGTTTGGGCACAGGTAGGATGGTCGGTCCTTCAAGGCCTCCGCCTTCCAGTCCCCTGGTGTGAACCGCATCACTGTAATAGGTTCGCACAGCAGCCTGGGTTTTGCCTGTTGTGTTTTCCCATAGATCAAGGACCTTGAGCAAGAAAAGGACCACCTCAACCGAGCGGTGTGGTCACTGCGGGAGAGGTCGCAGGTCAGCAGTGAGGCCCGCGTGAAAGACGTGGAGAAGGAGAACAAAGCCCTCCACCAGACGGTGACAGAGGCCAGCAGCAAACTCAGCCAGCTGGAGGTCGAGAAGCAGCAGCTGCACAAGGACTTGGAGCAGGCCAGGGAGAAGGGGCAGCGGGCGGAGAAGCTGGAGGGGGAGCTGCAGCGTCTGCAGGAGGAGAACGCGCAGCTGGCCAGCAAGGTGACCTCCCTGGAGACGGCCACCGAGAAAGCCACGGCCCTGGAGCACGAGAGCCAGGGCCTGCAGCTGGAGAACCGGACGCTGAGGAAGTCTCTGGACACCTTGCAGAACGTGTCGGTGCAGCTCGAGGACCTGGAGCGCGACAACAAGCAGCTGGACGCAGAGAACCTGGAGCTGCGCAAGATGGTGGAGGCCATGCGCTTTACCAGCGCCAAGATGGCGCAGATCGAGAGGGAGAACCAGCAGCTGGAGCGCGAGAAGGAGGAGCTGAGGAAGAGCGTGGAGCTGCTGAAGGCGCTGGGCAAGAAGTCGGAGCGCCTGGAGCTCAGCTACCAGAGCGTGAGCGCCGAGAACCTGCGGCTGCAGCAGAGCCTGGAGAGCAGCGGCCGCAGGTCGCAGGCCCTGGAGAGCGAGCTGGGCGAGCTGGAGGCCGAGCACCAGGCGCTGCGCCGGGACCTGGAGGCCCTCCGGCTGGCCGGCGTGCAGCTGGAGCGGGCCGAGAGGGACAAGAAGGCCCTGGAGCAGGAGGTGGCCCAGCTCGAGAAGGACAAGAAGCTGCTGGAGAAGGAGGCCAAGCGGCTGTGGCAGCAGGTGGAGCTGAAGGACGCGGTCTTGGACGACAGCACCGCCAAGCTGTCCGCCGCCGAGAAGGAGAGCCGCGCGCTGGACCGCGAGCTGGCCCGCTGCAGGGACGCGGCCGGCAAGCTGAAGGAGCTGGAGAAGGACAACAGGGACCTCACCAAGCAGGTCATCGTGCACACGAGGACGCTGACCACCCTGCGGGAGGTGAGCGGGCGCAGGCGGCCCCTGTGAGTGGGGACGGCGGCGGGCAGGGTTCCAGGGTAGAAGTAGGACTCGGTGTTCCTCAAATGCCTCCGCGTTAAGATCTGAGAGCCCAGGGAAAACGACGAGAATCGCTCCTGGTGTTGGGCTTATTTCATTCTATTGTTTCCCCGTGTGTGTGTGTGTGAGCTCCATATGCTGTGCACACAGGGGAGCTGTTCTGTTTTTTTATCTATTATGTCTTATTAAATAGGTTTTAAAGCCACAATTACTCAGTGGCTTCAAGATACTGGATCTTATAGGTTTACTATGATTATTTTTTGGACATTTAGGTGCTTTCCAGTATTTTCCACTATTAAATAACACTGGATGTCCTTGCGTACACATACACCGTCATGAATATGTCAGACCATTTTCTTAGACTATATTCCTAGAAACGGAATTACAGGATCTCTTGACGGATTTAAAACTCTCCTACTTTGCCCTGGCATCCTTTGCGTGGGTCACCCAAGCATTCGTTCAGTACGTTAGGGTGAACAGCTGCTCTAGGAGATGACTTCAGCATCTGAGCGGCCTGGCACAAATTTAGTCTCACACATGCAGGAATTTAGTCTGGGGCCTGTCCCACACCGAGAGAAGCCCACGTGGCAGAAGCGGGTACCTCAGTCGCTGTGCTTAAGGCCATGTTCCAGTGCCCGACTTCTGCCATCTTGTGGCTCGGCCACCCCCTGGCAGAGTCCTCCTCTGGCTCTTCTGCGTGGAAGATCGTACTTTGTGGGCAGAGCTCAGAAACGCAGCCACACCCAGCGTGTGGTGCTGTGTGCCAGATCAGCTTTGGTGAATGCAGAGCGGGCTCCAAGCAAGTCAGCAAGCCGCGGGGGAAGAGATCCCAGCTACGAATACACATCATGGCCCCGTCTCTGTAAGCCCGGGGTTGGGTCGCGCTGCGGTAACCACCAACCCCAGGATCCCGAGGCTGAGCACAGCAAAGGCTCACCTGTCACTCACCGGAGGCCCAGGGACTCTCCGCAGGGTCTGTCCTCTGTGCTGCCACCGGCAGTCCAGGCTGTTTGATCTCACAACTCCACCAGCTCAGCACCAGGCTCGGGTGGTTGTGGCAGGTGAAAAGGCAGCTGAATGTCACACACACACTCTTCCGTGCTTTAGCCAGCAAGTGCCCCACGTCACTCCCACCCACAGCCCCTTGGCTGGGACTGGTCACCCGGCTTCAGCCGACACAGGGTGGCTGGGAAATTTGGGGGAGCAGATGGTGAGCATCACTGCCTCTGTCACACTGCCACTGCGGGTCTCACGATTCGGCAGGAGGGATGGGCGTGCATGTGAGTAGCTGTGACACCAGGCAGAGAGTGGTCACTAGCTGGAGAGCTGCAGAGAGGGGCTGAAGGAGAGTGTGATGGAGGAGGGGAACTACCTATGTGAGCTCTGCACCCAGGTTCTGAAAAGGAGACCAAAGCCAGAGTTTGAAATAACATCTTTGCCCTCTTTATACTTCTTTTCCGTCTGTTTCAGCCTGTCTGCAGTGAGCGTTTCATTACTTGTTGCTCCACAGAAAGGCAGTCATACTGTCAGAAACTAAACCTGCTACTCAGAGGTCAGCAGAAGTGGCATTCCAGACACATCTTAGGGAAGCAGCCCATTGCCCCATCCCCAACGGTGGCATGTGGTGTGGTCGTTTGCAGCGTCAGGAGGGCCGGAAAGTGTGCTTATTCCCTTCCTGCAGGAAGAGCATCCCAGAGGCTCACGGTTCCCCACGAGGCAGTGGTGAGCCGTGGCCTGGGAAGACGGTTGCTCAGCCCTGAGCCAGGCTGGCGCTGGCCTCTCTGCCATCTTTCTGCTGCGCTCCCGTCCCACACGCCTGCCTCACTGTCGTTGCAGGACCTGGTGCTGGAGAAGTTGAAGAGCCAGCAGCTGAGCGGTGAGCTGGACAAACTGGGCCAGGAGCTGGAGAAGGTCGGCCTCAGCAAGGAGCTGCTGCTGCAGGACGACAACAGCAACGGTGACACGTGAGGGCGTCCCCTCTGCTGCGCGCGGGAGCTCTTCCCGCCGCTGTGTGGTCTGCAGGCTCCGCTTACTCTCCCCAACTCAGGGTGCTGTCCTCACGCGGTTCCTTAAGCCCATGTCCCTTATATTCCAGGTCTTGTTCCCTGAGGCTCTCAGGCAGGTGCGGAAAGAGATTTCTGTCTGATAAAAAGGCTTCTTGATTTTTAAAAAAGTTTGACGATTGCAGCTTCTCCCTGCAATGCTTTCTTAAATGGCCTCATGTTTCAAGGATGTTTAGCATCTTGGACTTTTCTGGGACTTGTAGCCAACAAGACACAATGCCTGATAATGGGATACCTTTTTAGTGGAAAGGCCGTGGACTTACCACTTAGCTAGCACTGTGGCCTTGCGCAAATTGTTTAACCTTTCTGAGACTCAGTTTCCCCATCTGTAAAATGGCCATAATATGATAATATCCCCAAGACAGTGATTGTAAAACTATAGCCATGGTGTCGTATTTGAAGGTATCGCAGGTGTGTCTACTCAGGGAGCCATGGAGAGGGTGCTGGACAGCTGGGTTTGGGCTCCCAATTTCTTGACTGCAGGGTGGTGAAGGAAACCGGTTTTATGGAAGGAGAGATATTTCGGCAGTTAGGACTTTGGGAGCTTACGGGTGAAGAGGCAGATAAGTGATACTGTTATACCTTTGCGTTTTTCAGAAAGTACAAGATTTTGGAGGACAGAAATGAGTCAGCATTGAAAACAACACTGGCCATGAAAGAAGAAAAGATTGTGTTCTTGGAGGCGCAGATGGAAGAGAAAGTGAGCCTGAACCACCAGTTACAGAACGAGCTCCAGACGGTAAGAGCTGCCGCCGTGGAGTTGAGCGTTGGGCCCGAGCTGTAGGGTCTCTGCCTCGCCCTTTCCAGCCCCTGGTCTGTGTGGCAGATTCCTGGGACAGGGATGAGCCGCCCTCAGAATCACGTGCCTCAGGGCAGGGCAGAGCCAGAGGGAGAGCCAGAGGCCCGCGGGGGGAGGAGGCAGCGGCTCAGAGCGGCACCGAGTCTGCCAGGTGGAGTCTGGGGACACCTCTTGAGAGCCCCATGCAAAACCAAGCCACAGGCACCGAGCAGCAGCCTGCAGGTGGGGTAGACAGTGCCCAGTGCTAATGAAGATGCGCACATGTCTGCTCCTGGTACACGCGTGCACATGTGCTCTCCACATACGTGCATATACTTTCCACATGAATATAGATGTGTGCTTTCCACACATTTATGCATGTGTTCTCCACGCATACATATGCACATGCTCTTCACACATACACACTTGCTCTGCGCACACATACACATATGTGCTCTCTATGTGTGCACACACTACCCCCTTACACACATACTCTTCCATTCCTCCTTTTTGAATGTGGGCCACATTTCTTGGCTGGAGGAATGAGTAGGAATATGGAGCAAAGCAGTTCTAGCACTGGCAGAGGCTTTAGGGTGTACACGATCACCTGGTCCCTGTTCTCAGACTCACCTCCGTTTTATGGAGTGGACAGTTGAGGCCCAGGAGAGCAAGAAGACTTGCCAGAGTCACGTGGCTAAAGTCGGGATGTGGCAGGAGTGGGTCGCAGGCCCCTGCCCTGCCTGTCATCTCTGGGGGGAAGGGGAAAACATGGAGGATACAGCTTATGTGCCCTCCCCTCAAAAACAAAAAGAGCGTGCCTGGCGTGTCACACACGAGGGCAGGGGAGTGGCTGGCATGGGGCCGCCCTCGAGCCGCTGAGGTGGGGCCCTGAGCCAGGCTTCCTCTGCCTGAAGTCTGCACTCTTGTTGCCGTGCCCTGCAGCTGAAGAAGGAGTGCGAGACCCTCAGGCAGAGCCAGGAAGAGGGGAAGCAGCTGCAGAACTCCTTCAAACACCCCGTGGGCAAGACGGTCGCCGGCAGCCAGGGGAAGGAGACCTGGGGGCCCAGCCACAAGGAAGCCACGATGGAGCTGCTCCGAGTGAAGGACCGGGCCATCGAGCTGGAGCGGAACGTAAGTGGGCTGCCCCAGCCGCAGTGGCTCCGGGAGAGACCTATGGCTGGTCCCATTGACAACGCCTCGTTACTATGAAGAACACAGGATGTCAGAGTCTGTTGCAATTTGTCCAGATCTAGCTGGATACTTTTTGAGTTGTCCTGGAAGGTCCGACAGGCTCCTCCTCACTTGTGGTGCCTTTGGTGTTTCTCACACCAGGGGCAAACTCTCCATCTCCCGCGGTGCGTTGCTGTCTGCCTGCCCATGGGACGGTGTTAGGTGGTTGAGGCAGAGACCACAAGGCTGACAAAACTCAAAAGTGTTTACTGTCTGGTCCTTCCAGAAAAAGTTTGCTAATGCACGTCTATACCTCTGGTTTTATCTGATTCTCAAGAGTGACTTTACGAAGTCCTTAGGGATGACTTTCATTATTTGACAGATTAGAATTTCAGAGACTTGACCCAAAGGCTTGTGCTGATAAGGGATAGTACAAGACTGTGGCCCAAGGGTCCTGACCCCTAGCCCAGTTTTTGGCATACTTTACGTGGTCTTTATTAGTCTCTTGTAACACGAAGTTCCTTGTTCTGCCTGCTGTCACTCCTAAGTAGGGCAAAGCTGTAGACTAAGACTTTGCTTTCTGTCCTGTGAGAGACTTGGGGTTGTTGTCAAGGGGAGATGGATCTGGCTCACTGAAATGCACTCTCAGGTGTTCAGCAGAAAACAAAGAAAGGCATTAAAGAGAGAAAGGAAGAAGTGGCTTTAACTCCAGCGTGCCTTGGCCTCCCACTCGTGTACTCAGCTGCAATGCACTGTCCCCCATGATGTGTGGTCTTTTTTTAAAAAATTCTGTTGAGAGAAAATGGTATTTCCTTCACCTGGTGGACCCTGGCTTTGGTCCCCAAATTGTCGACTCTTGGGGGTTTGTTATAAGCCAAGGACCCATGACCAGTTAGCATCTTCCCAGCCGGTTTGATTGGCTCATGCTTCCCCGTCTTCTAGAACGCGGCTCTGCAAGCCGAGAAGCAGCTGCTCAAGGAACAGCTACAGCACTTGGAGACCCAGAATGTGGCCTTCAGCAGTCAGATCCTGACGCTGCAGAAACAGAGCGCCTTCCTGCAGGAGCACAACACCACGCTGCAGACACAGACGGCCAAGCTGCAGGTGAGCGCGTGGCTGGGGCCAGCAGGTGAGAGCCCCGCGCAGATATTTATCCGCGGCTCTGAGAGACTAGTAGGGCATCAGGACTCCTAAGCAGCAGCAAGACAATGTATGGGGGAAGTTTGGGGTGTTGATTACTTGTTATTATAATAGGCTTATAAACAGTGATCTGAGAAGGTGGTGATGGTTTACAAGCCATCTTCAGTGATGGAGCCTGTTGGTGCACAGGTGAAAAACGCCATTTCTCTGCCTTCCCTCGCATTCTTGTCCATGTTTCCCAAAGTCTATTCCTTGAAATGTAATTAGAAATGACTTGGAAAAGAGCATGGGGATCAAATAAATTGGGTTGAACAGAATTAACAAGGTTTCTTTACATTAGAACCTGGCAGAGCCTTTTTTAAGCACATGTGAATTTTTAATCCCAGAGGACGATGGGCTCTGAAGTGGCTCCTGGACCGTCAGGAGCGGCCAGCAGAGCCAGCGTCTGTGCCACCCAGGACAGATGCTGTTCCTGTTTACGATGAGTAGATTGTGGGAAGATGAATTTATTCTTTATTAATGCAGTTTCTGAGAAGAGTTTGAAGATACGTAACTTACAGGACAGGGATGATGAACAGAAAACTATTTGGCAAAGAGGTTGGCATCTGATCGTTAAAACAAGAAAATAAGATACTGGTTTGTTGGTTTATTTCTTCTTGTAAATTCCTTGCCTGGTTTTAATGTCATGGTAATTCTGGCTTCGTAGAATGATGTGGGAAGTATTCCCTTCTCTTCCATTTTCTGGTGATTTTGGATGTTGATGGATGGAGTGTTCTGTAAATATGACTTACGTTGGTTGATAGTGTTCTTCAGGCAGTCTGTATCCTCACAGATGTTCTGTCTACTTGTTCTAGAAAAATAGGCTTTTAAATATAGTCAAAGAAGGCACACTAGGAGGTAACCCAGAGAAAGGACATACGATAGTTTACCCCCAAAGCTCACATCTGTAGAGCACCTTAGGACCGCAGCACGGTCTGATAGTCCACCCCTTCCCAGGGCAGGTCCTTGAGTTCTGGTACAGCTGTCCTCGGCCCTCCTGGGTCTTGCCTGCCTGGAAGGTTCCGGTTATTTTCCTGTCTGCCTGGAGTGCTTGACCTGCTCCCTGGCCCTGCTCACCGCCTGTGGGGACCTGGGCTCCCGTGGGTCTGCACACGGTGAGGCCCGCGGCTGTCCCCCTCTTGCAGGTGGAGAACTCCACCCTGAGCTCCCAGAGCGCCGCGCTCACCGCACAGTACACGCTGCTGCAGAACCAGCAGACGGCCAAGGAGAATGAGAACGAGAGCCTGCAGAAACAGCAGGAGCAGCTGACAGCGGCCTACGAGGCCCTGCTCCAGGACCACGAGCACCTGGGCACACTGCACGAGCGCCAGTCGGCCGAGTACGAGGCCCTCATCCGCCAGCACAGCTGCCTGAAGACACTGCACCGGAACCTGGAGCTGGAACACAAGGAGCTGGGGGAGAGGTGAGGCCTTGGGAGGGAGAGGCGGGGCTTGGGGAGGTGGGTGGGGCTGGAGTGGGCAGGGCCTGGGGAGGTGGGCAGGGCCTGGGCCAGCGGCAGGTCTGTGAAAGACTGGGGCTTGCCCACCCCCTCTGCGTTTCCTCTTGGCCCACTGCTTCCCATTGTTGGGGCACCAGAACTTTCCCAAAGGGAAGGAAATAAAACGCCACCTTTAGTAACTTGGAGTTTGTGCAGCTGGAGACTGAGCAGGGAAGGGGTGCCACGGCTCCTCCCTGCTGGGGAAGCCCCTGTCCTCCTAGGGATTCTCTCCTTTCCCTTCCCCCCCAAAGCAGAAATAAGGAGGAAATTCTCTGTGGCCACCAGTTTGCAGGGATGTGCTCATTTAGCTTCCCTGGCCACCTCTTCTGTATCAGAGCCTGGCTTGCTTTCTTTTTTTAAATGTTTAACCTTTAATGATGGGAAATTTTGAATATATGGAAAGTAAGCGGAGTAGTGTAGTGAAACCCCCGTGAACCCATCCCCCAGCGCCCACGGTCATCTGTGTCCTTCCGCTCTTGTTTCATCCACGCCTCCCACTCTCCACACCCGCTCTCCTTTTTTTTGTTTAAGGTAAAATGCACAAATCTTAACTTTGCATTCTTGACAGCTCAGACTTGGATGTTGTATTTATTAATTCAGCGACGTCAGCTGAGCTCCTGCCTTGTGCAAACCACTGATGGTCCCAGGCACCTGGGTAGGTGTGGCAGGATCCAGGGAGGGCGAGGACAGGATGCTGCTCCCCAGTCTGAGGGGGGATGTGACATGCACCTGATTCTAACGCCTAAGAGAGGGGCAGGTCTGAAGAGAGACTCTCGAATACCTGGGGTAGAGCAGAGGGTGGAGATCCACTTTCCGTGCTTGTGAATGGCCCTGCTGACGGCATTTCCGCTGATCTGGCCTCAGCAAGATGATGACGCAAACGTTGGTTCAAGGTGGGAGCAGGCAGGACATTTCCACTGTAGGGAGCCAGAAAATCCTCACATGGCACTTACGATGCTCACGGGTATGTGAGTGGTGATGACATTCATTTATTCATCCGCCACGTGCTTCCTTTTTGCCCCTGTCTGGAGTCCTCCAGCCCCTGTCCCCATCCAGATCTCTGTCCTTCAGGGGCTGCTGAGGCATCTGCGTCTGTAAGACTCTGCTCCTTCCATATCTCCCTTCTCTACCCGTTCTGTATTCATGCTGCATTTATTGCATATCTGCTGTATACACGGTGCTGTGTCTAGACATGGTGGGGGTGCACCCAGTTGACTAATGAAGTGGAGCAAAAAGCATTCACAGGGATCTGATGCTAGCACGACGCCCACCTCTCAGCAGGCACTTAAGGAAGCATCTTACTCTCAGGGGCCTGTTATATCATGACAGTGTCTTAGTGTATTCTTAACGTCCGTTTGTTAAGGTTTTCACTTGGTGGTATTTTCCCTGAAGTTCCTTGCTCAATGCAGCATGGAGTGGTTACTCAGTGCGTTTTGCTGGCTGGACAGATGACTGGAGCCCCTTGGTCTGTCTGCAGCAGGGCCGCGGGTTTAATGGTGCAGGCATTTGGAGCACAGGGGGCACGGCTCTTTATTCTTCATTTGACACTTAAATCGGGCAAGCTCACCTATTCATTCCTCTAACAGATAGTCCCTGTGCATTACTCTTTATGCTGGGGATTCGGTGGTGAGCAAGAAGACTAGTGAAGTTTCTGCCTTAGAGTTGGGTAGTTACCACTGGTTAGAGATGCGCCTGGACAGTGTGCGTCTCTAAGATGTCACAACAAAGGAGCAGGAGATGGGGAGACTTAATGGGCAGCTGTGAGCCTTGTTTGTCGAACTTGAAGGATTTTTTCCAGAATCATTAGCCCGGATGAGAAAGGTCTTCACCCTGAAAACCAGGCAGAGCCCCAAGCCGTGTGCTTCGCCATGGTGATGGCGAAAGGCCCCACAGACATGTGTCTTTTAGCAGCTGCCTAAGCAGGTTTCCAAGTTTGGTTCCCCGTGAGTCCGGGCTCGGGGCAGATGGTAGAAGGACGGCTGAGATGGGGGCTGTGGCGGGGTGGGGTTCTGGAGAGAAAGGCTGGCTTCCCTGGAGCCCTGGCCGGTCTCTGTCAGCCTGTCTCTGAGTGTGAAACGCTCAGAAAGGAGGGGCACTCTAGAGAGGGATTTGCCTGAGCAGGGAAGATCCAGGGTTGTGCCTCAGACCCCTCACCACTTGCGGTCTGCGTGCACCCCTCGGACTGGGAGGAGATCCCGGGTCATCCGTGAACACAGAAGGCTCCAGCACAGCCGGAGGAGGAAGAGCCTGGGCTTGTCAGACTCCGTCCTTGTGCTCTGCTGCCCTCCAGCGCCGGCCGTGCAGCCTGCAGAGATCGAGTCTGGAGGAGAACGTTGAAGCCAGGAGAGGAGGGTAGAAGCCCCAGGAGAAGGCGAGGGCTGCGTGGAGGGGCCCTGAGAAGTGCACCGTGTGTGCACATGCACGTGTGTGTGTGACAACCGCTAGCCGCCGGCAGCTCCTGGGCAAGCCTCTGTCCCTCGGGAAGGGCAGCTGAGAACAAGCAGTCACCAGGTCCCAGGGGAGGGGTGAGGGATTATCTGTTATGCGAGTGGAATTCGGCTGTTTATGTTGTGGTTTCTCTTAGATCTGTTTGTGTTTAGTGAACCACCTAGTAGCTTACTTATAATTTCCTGAAAGAGAAGGGCATGGAGTTCAGAAAATGTAGTCATCGTGTTGCCAGGTGGCCGAAGGAAGACGCTTTGTGACAGGGCATCAAGGTGACTGTGGAGACGGATCGGACCAGAGCAGGAGGATCCTCGGCCCCAGGGCCGGGTGCTGGCCCGGACACACTCCCAGCAGGGCTCCCTGCTTCTCTGCCATCCAGCCTCTCTCCACCTGCGCTCTGCCCTGTCCCTTCTGCAGAGAAGCCTCCAGAGGAACCACTTTCTGAGAGGCGTCATCCAGGTCTTGTGGGGCGTGAGTTACCTGTAGGAAAAGGAGGCCCAGGCCGGACTCCCAGCGGGTGTGTTTCCCTCCGGCAGGCACGGCGACATGCTGAAGCGCAAGGCTGAGCTGGAGGAGCTGGAGACCGTCTTGACCGCCGAGCGGGAGGCTCTGCAGCAGGAGCAGAGGACGAACGCCGTCGCCGCGGACGAGAACCAGAGGCTGCGGGGGGAACTGGACAGGTAGGTGCTGGCGCCACGGTGACCCTGCCCAGCCCCGAGTGCTGTGGCATTTGGTGCCAGGATCCTGTGCAGCCCAGTCTCGCTCAGCAGCCACTAAGAGAAGGTCAAGTGATTCCTGGCTGTCGTGGCCTTTACAAACCTCGTGGTGTTAATAGCTGGGCAGGTAACAAAGTAAAGGGTAACTCGAGCTGGTTGCTGGGATGTGAGGACAGTGCGCTGTCTGAGTTTGGTGGTTCTCGCCTCCCGCCCTCACGCTGGCAGTTGTCAGGCACAGGCGTGTCCATTATTTGACGTCAGCCCACAACGTTCTCGTGAGGAAGGTACGACCGATCCTCACAATTCACAGATCTGCATCTGTGAATTACCTGCTTGCTAAAGTTTACTTGTAACACCGAGATCAGTACTCACGGCGCTTTCGTGGACGTGCACCGAGCAGTGAAGTACTCATCTCCAGATGGGCGTGCTCCCAGCTGAGGTCGAGCAGAGCGATGCTCTGCCTTGTTTCCGTTCTCCTGCTGCAAACAAACGTCCTTTTCGAAATCTCTTCAGTGCCTCGTTTTCATGTTTTGTGCTTTTGCTGTTTAAAACGGCCCCCAAGCATAGTACGTAAGTGCCGTATAGTATTCCCAAGCACAAGAAGGCTGTGATATGCCTTTCAGAGAAAACACGTGTGTTAGATAAGCTTTGTTCAGGCATGAGTTACAGTGCTGTCGGGTGTATGTTACATGGGGTGTCTTTAAACAGAAACGCACATGAGCAAGGTTACGTACTGATCAGTCGACCAGAGGTTCCCAAGAACCTATCCCTGTGTTTTCCCTAAGGCATGATGGTTCTGTATTCACTAATTGAGTGTTTACAGCAACTTTATAGAACAGGACAACTGTCAATAATGAGAATTGACAGTACTATTATTATCCCCCCACACTTTTTTTTCCTATTTTTTTTTCTTTCTTTTTTTTTTTCAGTTAAGGAAACAGGTTCAGAGAGATTAAATAACTTTTTCCAGTTAATGGCAGAGTCAGGAGAGAATCCAGGTCTCCTCTCGCTCCAAAGGCTTAAACCACACCAAGCTCTTCTCCCTCCCACATCCCCGTGTCGCTGTACACGGGAGGTTCCAAACTCAGATGCCTGGTGACCAGGCAGGTAAAGCACGTGGGTGAAACGGTGCCAGCCACAGACCACGGACTGTGAAACAGAGACTCCGCACCACGTAACACGGCAGGCGAGAGTCGGCTGCGGCGAAGGCTGCCCGCTGGAGGCAGGCCTGGGGCTGCCAGGTCAGCCTTTGGTTTCATATTTTTTTAAGAGAACCTGGGTATTTGGATGTTGATATGAAACTTCCAAATTTTTAAATGTTGGCAAAATAATTTGTTTTTAAAAAATAGAATTATACAGGCCGAGTAAGACACACATGTGTATGAATGGCTTTCTGATAAAAATCTGAGAAACCCCAGTTGGATAACAGTTACCATCACGATGATAATTTTGGTAGGTTTACATAATACTTGCTGTCTCATATTTTAATAAATTTCAGGAATTGAAATTAGGGGCTTGGAATTGGGAAGAAGAGCTGGACAGAGACAGAATTTCAGCACAAAAATGTTCTGGTCCAGTGTTTAAAAAAATTTTCTTAGTAGCAGGATCTTTTTATCCAAGTATGCAGAGATGCCAAAGCTATATCGTAGAAGAGACGGTGGCAGTGACGCTCTGTTGACACAGGTGTCTGAGCCTGCTTGCTCGGTCTCCCCCAGGCCCAATGTGCTGGCACCAGGGGTACCTCATGGAACCCTAAAGAACATAGTTTGAGAACCAGCAATTTTGTTCAACCCCCTCATTTTACACGTGAAAAAAACTGAGGCCCAGAGAGGTGGTGATTTTTGTATAAGGTTGCACAGCCTGCTCCACCGTCCCAGCCATTCTCTCTCTTGAGCCTCTTCAGCCCCCTTTGCCCTTGGCTCTCCGCCCCCAGGATCAGCTTCCTGCACCACCAGCTGAAGGGGGAGTATGAGGAGCTGCACGCCCACACCAAGGAGCTGAAAACCTCGCTGAACAACGCGCAGCTGGAGCTGAACCGCTGGCAGGCCCGGTTCGACGAGCTGAAAGAGCAGCACCAGAGCATGGACATCTCGCTGACCAAGCTGGACAACCACTGCGAGGTGAGGCCGGGCCGGGGCGGAGCCTCAGGGTACAGGGGACAAGGGTCACCCCCAGGGTGACAGCCTGGCGCCCAGCCAGGCTGCACTGAGTCCTCATGGGAGTCCGGGCTTACAGACGGCCACCTTTTCACCGTGTCCTCTCGTGGCCTTTGTGGGCTCATCCGCAGTGTCTCTCTGTGTCCACGCGTCCTTCCTGGAGGACTCCAGTTGGGCGGATCAGGGCCCAGCTTCATGGCGGCCCCATTTTAAGTTAATCGCCTGTTTATAGGCCCCGGCTCCAAATACAGTCGCACTCTGAGGGACCTGGCGTTAGGGCTTCAGCACGTGAATTTCGGGGACACAGGTCAGCCCATCGCGGAGCCGAGCCAGGTGCCTGGAGCGAAGGATGGGTGTGCCTTGGCTTTGAGCTGTGCTCTCCACCTCCCCCACCCCCACCTCTTTCTGGGAGGCCCGTGTGTCACGAATTGCGTTTGTTTGTTGCTGGACGTCTGATGAGGTGACAGAGCAGCTGCCCCTCGCTGTTGGGATGCCCGTGGCCCTCACAGTCGTGGACTCAGGCTGAAGTGGGGGGCCCAGCGGTGCTTGGATCCCTGGGACCTGTGGCCACGCCGGGGTCTTTCCAGGGCCAAAGCAGAGTTCCAGGGCTGGTGTTCATCCTGCAGTCGGCTGATGCCACGTTTGGGGTGTGCTTTCCTCCCGGGCCTAGTGCACTTCCCTGCACCGCGGAAAGGAGCATGTTTGCTTTACTCGTTGCCCGAGTAATGTAGTGATAACAATCATACAAATATTTTTAGTGAATAAAATGTCATAATTCTCATCTCCTTTTTCCTTCTAGTTCCTCTCCCTATGTGTACATAAATTGTGTATAATTGTGTTCTCATTAGGCCTTCAAAATCTGCTGTGCATTTTGCACTTGCGGTATGGCCTCGTTCGGACTCACTGCGTTTTACGTGCTCAGTAGCCGCCCGCCGTCAGGGGCACCTGGGTTGGACGGTGCAGTTGTGGAGGGAACTCGGTCATTCCCGCGTTCCTGGCTACTTTGTGCTTTCCAAGTTCTCACTGACGTAGATAATACTGGCGTGAACATCTTTGTGCATTTGGCCTCTTCCTTCCTTGGGAAGCTGTGTAGGTTCCCAGT
>CAUYSK010099007.1:0-58638 GCA_963575035.1 Avahi laniger
CGCCCAGCCTGTGCCTCAGTTTTAATATCAGCAAAATGGGCAGACTAATGGTATCTAGCTCCTAGTGGTATCATATATAGTAAATGAAACTAAACACACAATCTACCTAGGACGGCACTGCCACAGAGCAGCCTGCTGAGCCCCGTGCCCCTGGTGCCTCCCCTGCTGGCTCGGCCTGTGGGTCACCTTTGTACCACTCCCAGACCTGGCCTTCCCCTTCTCCCCAGGCCACCTACTCTGACCGGTTGTTGGATATTTTTATTCTTATTTTATTTCTTGTCTTAGCTATGCTATGTGTTCTCTGGGGTGACCTTGGAAAAGTGACTTCCCCTCCCTGGGCTGCATTTTCCTCCGTGTTAAACCATCTCCAAAATTCTGAGAGTCTCATCGTCTCAGCTTCTCCCATGGAGAAGTTCTTGGCCCTCTTGTTTTCACAGAACAGAGCTACCCGGTCCTGGGGTCACCATAGCAGAGGCCTGAACCCCAGGATGACAGGCCACTGGGCAGAATGTCTAGACTTGCTCTCTCCTCCCTTAAATGCCAGTAAGACTCAGTCCTCTCTTCAAGTCCCTGGGGAATGTCTTCTAGGAGGTTTCTGCCGCAGGGGAGACCCCCCCAACAACCCTTCTTCCTCCCAACCTGGGGAGACACATTCCTATGCCACCACTCAGCCCTCTCCCAGCTGGCTCCTTTCAGATTACTGGGCATATGCGCGTTGTTACTTACTGAGCTCCTACTAGGGTCCAAGAGCACAATCTACTCGATCACATTTCATCCTCACCACAACTCTCATGGTCGTCCACTAGATGTAAATAAAGAAAGGAAGGTTCAAGGTTAAGTGACTTACCCAGTGTCACCCAGAGAGAAAGCAGTAGAGCCAAGATTCAAGCCCCAGTCTTCAACAGAACACATGATTCTTGCACGGCCAGAGGACATAGTTGCATTGCTCTTTGGGACAGAAAATAGGTCCTGAAATGTGCAGCTCTTCAAGGGATTCAGAAGAGTGTTTTGTTTTGTTTTTCTCCATGGGCTGTTTACATTCTCTCGTTCTTCTCAAAAGCTGATCATTTCAGGGAGCAGCTTTTGTGCTGACACTTGGATTCCTTTACCTTTCACTCAATATCCTTTCTGTGAACATTGGGTTTGACATTCATTCCTCTTTCATTTAGCAGATATTTGTCGAGTGCCAACTACGTCCTAGTCAGTGCATCATTGAGCACTTGTTGAATACAGAGCCTTGGGCTGGGCTGTGGAAAGGATGGCAAGGAAAGAGCCCCCGAATGAGTGCACAGGTCCCCAAGCCCCCAAGCCCTCATACACAGGGCACACACTCAGGGACAGACTAGCTCAGATGCTTACAATACAATCACGCAAGCTGCTGTATGATGGAGCCACGTGCAGAAGTGTTAAGGAAAAATGAAGAAAAGAAATTGGAGTCAGATGAGATTGCCTTGGAAAACTTTCTAGAAAAGGAAAGTTTTAGGCCAGGCTTTGATGACAGGAAGAGTGATTCGGAAGTAGGGGAGTATGTTTTTCTATCTTCTTTGGATTGGGGTAAGGATGTAGAGAGAACTTCTCTTTTTTATGTGTAATAACTTCTCGCACTATGGTTACTACGCACTAGGCACCAGGCTGGAGTACAACAGCTTCAACTCCAGTCCAGTCCTCAAGGCCGCAGAGTCTGATGAGGGAGGCAGAAAAGCAGCTCTATTGTCCTGGGGACCTCACTGGCCCAACATGTCGAGCAAAGGCAGGGCTTCTGGAATGAAACTGCCTTCCTTGCCAGAAAAAATTTCAGTTGCATCCTCTTCTCACACCCACATACTTAAGTTAAATGAGATCTAAGAGTGGCCACAAAAGGCTTTTTCAAGTAGAGCCAAAGAATCAACTTATTGATCCACTGTGACTCATTAAATCACCCTGGGCTGAAGCCTCCCCAAAGCACATTGACCAGCAGTTGACATGATGCCTTCTAAGCGTCCACCTTGGATGTCAGGCTCCTAGGTCTATCCGGGAGACCCGGGAGGCAGGAGCAAGAGGGAAGTGTATTGAATCTTCATCCACTAAACATGTCTCCAGTGAGCCTGCCAAGAACATACTTGGGTCCTAGAACAACTGTATATTGAAGAGACAAACACAGTCCTTCCTTTCTAGGAGCTTACAGTCGAACAGAGGTTTTAGAGCAAGCAAAAATGTAATGAAAGGAACACAATTATTTAAATTTCATTAAGAGGAAAAGGGGGAAACGGAAGTGATTATTGAGCTGGGACAGTGAGTGAATGGGATGAGGGATACAGGTGGTGGAAGAAGAATTCAGGAGCCAGAACTGAGCTTTGGGGAGCACCCACAGCCGGGATGAAGGAAGAAGGGGGCGGTCAGTGGAGACTACCACTCAGGAGGAGATCCAAGAGAAAGGGAACAGAGGAGGTTAAAGGAGGAATAGTTTGGGAACTATTCACTCAGCAGTTATCTGTTTGAGCATGGGCTAAGTGTCAAGCACAGTCCTAGGCACTGGGGATGTGGAAGTAAACACAATCCCTGCTCTCGTGGAGCTTATGCTTTAGTGGAGGAAGGCAGGTGACTAACTAAGATAAACAGTAGGTCTGAGAGTGACAAAGGGCAGGGAGAGAATAAGGCAGGGAGGTGTGATAGGCGTGTTGGGGGTGGGGAGGGTGGGTTGAAGGAGATTGCAGGGTAAAATAGTCTCTCAGAGAGACCTCCCTGAGAGGCGCCATTTGAGTAGGCCTGAAAGGTAGGAAGGAGATAACCATGTGGGTATCTGGAGGAAGAGAGGTCCAGGCAGAGAGAAAGACAAATGCAAAGAGCCTGAGGTGGGAGGGCACCTGGCTTGGTCAAAGAACAGCAGGGGACCAGTGTGGCTGAAGAAAAACAAATGGGGCAGTGGAGGGGAAAGGGTAGAAGATGAAGGGAGAGAGGCAAAGGGTTGGGAGAGGTTAATAAGGCTCTACAACCAAAAGTTGAAAAAGATTCCACTAGCTGACAAACAGGCCAGGATTAGACTCCTGTATCCAACCCAGAGCACAGGCAGGGAAGTCCATGGAAGACCTTTGTCATAAAAAAGAGACCACAGTGGCTTGAACAAGGATGGTGGTGGTGATGTAAGATGTGGCTAATTTCTAAATATATTTTGAGAGTAGAGCCAGCGGTATTTGCTGACAGATTGGGCGGAGGGTATAAGGTGTAGAGAAAGAGAAGAAGAATCAAGATTTTCAGCCTGAGCAACTCAGGATGGAATCACCAACCATTCATTGAGCTGGGAAACCTTAGAGGAAGAACCCGTCTGGGGAGGAAGATCAGGAGTTCAGATTTGGACAGTCGTATTTGAGAAATCTTCTGGACATCCAAGAGATGTTGAGTGGAAAGTTGGACGTAGAGTCTAGAGTCCGAGAGAGGCCTTGGCTAAAAAAACAAACATAGGAGATGTCAGCACATAAATGGTGTCAAAAGCCATGAGATCAGGTGCTATCCCAAGGGGAATAAGTTGAGATAGAAAAGAGAAGAGGACACAGGAACGAGCCCTGGGCTACCCTAATATTTGATGTGGTGGCCTTGAGGGAAAACCAGCAAAGGAGCCTGAGAACTAGCAACAGTGAAATAGGAGGAAAGCCAGCAGGGCATGTGTCTCAGAAAACAAAGAAAGTGTTTGCAGAAAGACAGAGGGAAGGATCTACTGTGTTAGATACTGTGACAAATCAAGTAACATGAAGACTGAGAACTGACTACTTTGTTCCGCATCAAGGAGATCATCATTGGCCTTGACAAGAGCCGCTTTGGTGGAGCCTGATTAGGGAAGATCAGTTGTGGAAGATAGGGGCGTGGGTTGCGATATTTTAGGGAAGCTTTCTGGCGGGGTAGCTCTTGAAATGAGAGTTTAAAGGCCTAGGAAGATGGGTTTGGCAGCGTGCCAGCTATGGGCCGTGCCTTAGGGAAAAGCTGGGGTGGGGGCGGGGGGTGGAGTGAGCAGCCCCAGCAGAGAGAAACTCGGGCCAAGACCACACATTCCATTCGGAACCCGGAAGACTGTTCCCCAGGCCGAGCCTGCAGCCCAAGCACTCGCTTCATGTATAATGCATGACGGCAGCCTGCCCTGCAACCCTCTTTGAGCAGCCCAAGTGAGCCCTGGCTGTGGACCTCCTGGCTGCGGCCCTCCTGGCTGCCTGACCCCCACCCACCGGAGTCAGAAGCCACCTGGGTCGCCAGCAGGGCTACAAGGCTCCCTGTTAACCGGCTGCCCAGCAGCAGCTGCAGAGCTGCCTGATTGTCTTTGCTGGAAGTTCATTTGCTGCCACTCCCCAGGCCCGGCCTCATTATGCCCATTATTCTCTGCATTGCCTTCTCCTCTAGCACCCCCTCCCTCAGGCCGGTAGATAGAAATGTCCATTCTCCTCGCCTCCCCCCAGTTTATACCTCCCACCCCTGCCGATGCAGAGTGCACCTGGGTGGGACCTTCCCTTTGCTCCCTCGCTGCAGAGGGAAGCAGGGAAAAGGCTGGTTGCCTCCCTGGGAGGACGTCCTGGTCAGATGGGAACATCAAGCTGGGAGCAGGTTCTCCTGCTCCTGCCCTCAGAGCTCATACCCTATAGTGACCAGGAGGAAATTGGGGGTGCAGGCACTGAGAGGTCCCTCCGTGCTCAAAGCTCAGATTCTGAGAATGTGGCTCACTGTGTCTGGCCCCTGATTCTAAAACCAACAGAAATTTTGACTTTTCTGGGACTGCCCAATGGGCCAAAGCTCCTCTAGAAAAGGACTGCTGAAAATCCATCAACAACCCAGAAAGGGCAGAGGTGTGTGGTCCGAGCTCTGTCCCACGGGCAGCCTTCGCCAGGGCCCTCCATGGTCGGTCCAGGAGTCGGGCCGCACACTCCTAGACTTGAGCGACAGCTGGTCCCCTCAACCATACGTAAGGACTCCAAGGCCACAAGCTTTTCATTCTGCAGCGTTGACTGATGTGCACCAACCCTTCCATACCCTTTCGCTTGGGCCATTTGGGACCAGTAGCTGTTCTTGGGTCCATGGGGTTAAAGGTTTCCCATGTGGTGCTGGAAAACAAAGCTAATTGGTCCAGACAGGGCTCTGACCTGGCTGTAAGCAGAGTTGCTCAGCTCTACTGGCCTCGGGTGTTCTTATTTAAGTCACTTCTAAACTTGGCCTTTCACAATAGGTCTTTCCCTGCAGCTTCAGAGGAAAGCTGCTGGAGGCCCAGACAGTGGAGACAGTTCTACTCTCAACCTTGACAAGCTTCCTAGCTTCCAGACAGCCCCACTACCCACTCAGGCTAGCTTCCTGCAGGCCCTTTCTTCTTTCCCTCCTCTGCTTGGAGCTCGCCACAGGACAAAGATGGTGGGCAAGCCGACCCTGACCTGCCCCTGGCTCGACATGTCCCTCATTAGTATGCTGTGTCTCTCGGTGATTCTCTTACAAGAGAATGAATGGGAAATCGTTAGGCAACAAGCTTGTGCATCAACAAAAATCTGCTCCTCCAACACCAATGCACTTCCCGTGCTTCCCCCAACCTTGCTGCAAAAAGCATATGCACTTGTCTTGTTGCTTCCATCACCTAATAACACACAGTGACATTTTCTCCTGGAGAGAGATTATTTGGTCACAAGGGAAGCAACAGCCAGACATCCCCTCTGGGCATTGTCACGGATGTTTGAACTCCAGGACTCATTCAGGAGGAAGGGACTGCACCGAGTTCCCTGGGTCAGCAGCAATGCAGGGAGACTAGGGTCATGGGATGTAACTATGACCAGAATAGCACCGACTCCAGAGGACTGGAGCAGTCCTTGAGGGGTTTCTCAGTTTCCTGCGGACCACAGTGTTGTGCCTCCATGTGTTCATGGACTTGGGGAAGGTCAGGGCTGGAAAGAGCCTCTGAGTTGATCTGGCCCAACCTCCCCCTGCCACAGATGAGCAAGTTGAGACCAGGGAAGTCACACAGCTTGCTCAGGGTGGTTCAGTGAGTCAATGCAAATCTGGACTCCAAAGCCAGGTCTGATGAGAGCCAGTGTGTGCCCTTCCTGCAGCCTTCCTTGTCTCCAGCTTTTTCTAGGGGATTCTCTGGCCCTGTTTTTCACTCACTCCTCCTGCCTTTCCTTCCCAGGCCCCTGTCCACTCACTGCCTTCACTCTGTGTACCTGGGAGCCTCTCTGTCCTGCAGGGCAGAGGTGAAAAGGAGAACTTGGAGTCTAAGGCTTGAAGTATCAAAGGGCCCAGAGCAAAGACTACAACCCCTCTGCCAAAAGTTAGTATCTTCCCTGTGAGGAAGCTCCACTGAGACTGGAAATAGGCAAACCGACAGGCAACACCAGCAGGAAAACCAAGGTGGAAAGAGGCCATTTATCAAAGTGCCTCAACCCTCAGCCAACTAACCCCTCACCCTAAACCTTCCCATTGTGCATCAATATTTATATCTTAGAGGAGGACGGAGAGAAGGCAGGCTGTAGAGTCTAGGTCAACCTTGTCCAGTTGCTAGCATAGTTCTATGGTGTTTCAGTGTCAGCCACAATATAGAAAAATAGTCTCTACAGCAGCCAGCCTCCCCTCCCCCCAACCCTTCTCCCCTGCCAACCCTGTGGCCATCTGGTTCTCATTCGTCCTCATCAGTTGTCCCCTGTAGCCACATTTTCCTCTCATGTCTGAATTGACACCTACTCATTTTCTGTGAATATTTAATATCTTCCTTTCTGGACAAAATCTCTGAGACCTTGAGGATCTCTCTAGGGCTGCGTTGAACCTGGGATGGAGAGCTTTCCATGGAGTCCACGTGGCCTTGGGACGAGGGAATTAGGGTAGGGAGACAGCCCCTGGGATGGGAGGGGATAGGGCAAGATGTTCAGATGTTCACCCCTCTCTGGCCAGCGCAGGCTGGCCTTGCCTGCAATCTTGATAGCCTGAGAAACACAATGATTGCTTCGGAAGACTGTCGTTTTAGAGTTCTACCCTGCTGATGGTCTGGCCTTGACACAGCTTGTACTTAACCAATATCCTTGACATGAGACTGGTTTCTCTAGGAGCTATTTTGTATTTTCTTCACAAAGCATGTGTCTGAAGGTATTTGGGGTGGGAGGGAGTGAGAGTGAGATCAGGAAGGGGTGAGAATAAGACTCAGAGGACTGCCTGTGTGCAGAATTCTGATTACAGGTTAAGCAGGGCATCTGCTGGGGCCTGTCAGCCTCCTGTGTGCCAGGCTCTAAGTGTGTCACCCCAACATTACAGTTGGGGACTGGCACTATCCCACTTCTACATGTGGCAACTTGGGAAGCCTGCTCATGGTCACAGGCCTGTGAGTGGCAAGAGTCACACCCAGCCCTTCTCCACCCTGCTTCTCAAGAGCTGGTTAGCAGGGCTCCCAACACTCCTGCCTCCTCCTGGGACAGGGAAGGCGTATGTGCTCGCAGTCCCTTCTGGCACCAGCTTTCTGCCTCTTCTGAAATGCTGTCCCCCTCTTGGCCTCTGATGGCTTTTTCTTCATGACCCAGTCTCAGGACACAAGCCTCGCTCACCACACCCCAAGCAACGCAGAGTGAGTAGCAGCACTTAACTGAAGGGCTGCTCTGATGGCAGGTGCTGTTCCCACGCCCACCGCCTGGGGTGCAGCAGACTGCAGGGGGCACCTGCCCCGCTCCTCCCTGCCCTCTTCATCCTATTGGCTCCTCTCCACCTGCCCCCAAATTCCAGGCCTCAAAACCAAACACACACACACACGCACACGCACACGCACACGCACATGCGCACACACACACAATGCCACTCTTTAAGTTGCTCTTGGGCAATTTAGTTCTCTCCAACCCCAGCCAGCTGAGTTCCAGCCCAATCTTCCCACATTCCAAAAGTTTTCAGTTGGATAACTGGCCACCTTCTCCAGGAGAAGTGGGGAACCTTGGATTGCTATGTTGCCTCTGCGAGGCTCCACCCTCCATTGAAGGCAATCGTGGTTTTTTTTTGTTTTGTTTTGTTTTTTTTTGAGACAGAGTCTCACCCTTTTGCCCTGGCTAGAGTGAGTGCCGTGGCGTCAGCCTAGCTCACAGCAACCTCAGACTCCTGAGCTCAAGAGATCCTCCTGCCTCAGCCTCATGAGTAGCTTGGGACTACAGGCATGCGCCACCATGCCCGGCTAATTTTTTCTATATATTTGTAGTTGTCCAATTAATTTCTTTCTATTTTTAGTAGATGCCCGGCTAATTTTTTCTATATATTTGTAGTTGTCCAATTAATTTCTTTCTATTTTTAGTAGAGACTGAGTCTCGCTCTTGCTCAGGCTGGTCTCGAACTCCTGAGCTCAAACAATCCGCTCGCCTCGGCCTCCCAGAGAGCTAGGGTTACAGGCGTGAGCCACAGCGACCGGCTGGCAATTGTGGTTTTAAATGACATTTGTTTTCTCCCGTTACCTAAGACTGGCCATAGGCATTCTGTGGGCCAGAGAGGCGCCTCCTTGGGGGCTGGTGGAGTTGCCACCTGAGACAGAGAAGGGGAAGCCACTCTCTGTCTCAGCCCCCCAGTTCTGCCAGTCGGCTGAGAACAAGCCAGTCCTTCCCACCGAAATGAGGCCTGGAGGGAGGCCCCAGCCAGATAGGAGGGTTGGTTGGGAGGAGGAGACAGGGAGGCCCCAGCCAGGAAGGAGACAGGCTGTGAAGAGACCACAGACAAATGTCAAGAAAAGAGAGGTTGCTGCTCCACAGAAACGGGCAGGGAGCTGCCAGGGAAGAACCCAGGCAGGGGACTATGCAAGCGTCGCAGCCCTTTGGGGCTGGAGCCCAGTTGCTGAAGACTCAGAAGGCATTGTCATTTGCATTGTCTGCGGTTATGTCCTTTTGTTCACCGTTAGCATTCAGAGAAGTCCTTTTTTACATTGTCAGGCTAGTGCACGGATGCTGTGGGAGCTAGGAGTCGGGTTCAGGTTTATACTTGGGTTGGAGCTTTAAAGAGAGCACAGAGACAGAACATGAAGAGGCAGCTAGAACCAAAAAGAAAGCCCAAAAAGAAAAAAGGGGAGACTTCAGAGAGAGACGGCGGCGGGGGGGGGCGCTAAACTTCAGCTACCCTCCCCCACTGGCCAGGCTTCTCAGAGCCCCTCTGTTCCGCCCCCAGAAAGGCTCTGTATTGGTTTGAATAAGGGAGGTCACCTCTTCGTGAGGAGGAGTCTGAGGCTGTCCCCATCCCACCCCTGCTTACTCTCTAGAACGGCGCAGGCTGGGGGCTCCTTCCCCGCGGGGCCGAGTGAGTCCATCCCTCCGCAAGCCTTTGGTTGACTCATATCTCTGTAGTGACACATTGGACCATGTGCTAGGAACGGTCCAACTTCCAGGGAGAAAAACAGCTCTGGTGGTGTGTCATGACAGCATGATAAGCATTTCCTTTGAGAAGCTGGGGACAGAGCTAGCTTTGTGACTTGAGGCACCTGCTTGAAAATGCCTCCCCCACGCTGTCAGCACCGTCTCCAGCTGAGTCACTCCTGTGGGCCCCGTCAGAGTGACTCTGTTAGGGGGCCTGCCCGGCACCTCCCCAGAGCCAGCACCGCAGATGAATCAGCTGAGAGGTGGCCGGGAGCGGGCAGGAGGGTCCCCAGGACGGCCAAGCCGAGCGTGCCTAGAGTGCCCAGGAGGAACGGGGGCACGGCTCGGGGGGACTCTGGAGCTGGCTGACTATTCCGGGAGGGTAGGTCCTGGGCCCTGGGTGGGCATCTTGACAGTGAGGGATTAGGGCTCCAAGGTGACTTTTACGGGGGAAGTCATGAGGTCCAACATTTCTTGTTGCTTCTGGGCCTTTTTGGTAGGTTTGGGGGGAAGAGGCCAGGGGAAAAGGCAGGCAGTGAACGCCTCTGTAATCCCGAGTCCTGCTGACAGGGCTTTTTTTTTTTTAGTAAATCCTATCCAAGACTGGGCAGTCACCCAGCTCTCTTTAGGGAGTGTGTTCCCTAAGGAAAAATATTCCCCCAACCCCATTTGGGGAATTTTTACCAGAGAAACTCTGGCTGAACTCCTGTTTTCTCTTGCGTGAGATAGGAAAGGAGAATCTCAGCAGAGGCCCCTGCTGCCCACCTCGAGTCTGGCCAGCTGGAGCCAGCCTGGGCGTCCCTGGGCCAGACCCCAGGCAGGCCTGAGCGTGTGTGTGCATGCACACACATGCACACACATGCACACACATGCACACACACGCACACACACGCACACACACGCACACACACACCCACACGTTGGCTCCACTACACACTGGGGAGGCAGTGTGGGGCTTGTTCCCATTCAGTCTTACTTGATTGGCTTTTTGTCACTTCTCCTTCCCTCCAGAGGACTCTACCTCCCCACCCCAACCCCATCCAGAGAGGGACACTCTTTGGCTCCCCTAACAAACTGCACTTGGAAAAGATTTTGAGGAGATTTCATGTCCTGACGATTATACAGCTTATTAATACCCACGTGGGTGGTTATAAAACAAAGTCCCTCCACTTCGGGTGGTTTCTCTCAGGCATTGAGAAAGGAGGATGAACATTTGTCTCTTCCTTTCCTCATGGGGAAGCCGAGGCACTGATAAGGGAGTAGAACTGTTCAAGGCCACACACTCAGCTTGGGGCTGTCACTCAGGGTCCCAAGACTTCTGCAAGGGATACGGGTCCAAGGGCAGACGTGGCGCCTGTCCTTAACTTGCAGGAGAGCAGGGCGGGGAGCCGGAGACCACGGCTGGCAGCCTGCCTCTGCCATGTGCGTACCGCGTCGTCTCTGTATTTCCTCCTTAGCGAGATGTGGAAAATAATCTCTATCACGGGGTTGGGATTAGGATGCAATAAAACTTCACTGAGACAAAGGGTCTTCCTAGGTTCTTGCCACAGCTTTTGCTCCTGAATCTAACACCAATAACACCTAATATGCTTATAAAGACATTTCCAAGGACGTTATCTCATTTAACCTCTTCGATACAGGAAGAAATCAGAATTTCCATTTTATAGATGAGGAAATTCCCTGAAGTCATAGAGGTTAAAGTCGTAGAGGAGAGAACCAAAAATGGAGACCATTTTCTTTACACGCTGTCTAACTATAATACATTTTTACCCTTCTTTGCCTCAAGCCAAAGTATTACATTCTTGTTTTAGATACTTTGAAAAACACAGAAAGCCACAAAAAGTACAATTCACCATAAGCCCATTCTCTCAAGAGAGAGAATTGACATTTGCACGAAGCCCAGGGTCCTCCTGCTGCTCAGAAAGCCCTGTGAATGCAGCAAGGGCCAGGAGCGCGCTGAGACTGGGGGGGGCTGGGGGGGGCTGGGGGGGGCTGGGCCGGGCCTGGGAGCTTCCGGGATTAAGTGATTCTGGAAGAATGCTGGAAGGAAGGCAAGGATGTGGTATGGAGAACAGGAGGAGGAAGATTGTCATGTGTGTAGGGCCGAGGTGGCTCGGCGAGGGCGGGCTCGTGAATCTGGCAGGCCCCAGGCCAGCCTCCTCCCATGGACCAAGGCCACTGCTCATCTGTCATCAGCAAGTCCCTGAGTTCTCCGAGATGTTAGGAGTGGCCACAGGTGATGAGGTCGAGACATCCTGGAAGACTCTGGAAAGCCCCACAACCTCACGGGGAACTGCATACCTTCCCCTGGGGGCCGTGGTGGCCCTGGAAACATCACCTGTCCCTCTGTGGCCAGTCGGCTCCCCAGTGGGCAGAGCAGCAGGTACAGCTTCAACTAAGGCCCTGCCTCCAGGCACAGGCAGTGTGAGATCTCACACAGCTCTCGTCCCCCCACCAGGGCCGCAGCAGCTGCTCCTGTAGGCCACGCAGCTCTGAGTGTCTTCCCCGTCACATGGGAGCGGGTCCCAGCCAGCCAGGCCCTCTTCGCCAATCCCTGGGTCCAGGCCACTCATGGTGCAGGGGCAGGGACTCCATCGTTTCACTCATATTAAGAATAACAATATGAATAACAAGTCCACCTTGCCTTTGTATAGCGCTATTGAATTTACAGAGCCTTTTTGCACACATTGTCATATTTAATCCTCAACAGATCTTTGTAGGAGGAATCATCCTAATTCCGCAGACGGAAAAAATTAAGCTAAGAGAGACTAAGTGAATTGTCTGAGGTTGCACAGCAAGTAATAAAAATTTTCATTGATTTTGTCCATCACCTTGTACTGTTCCAGAAAAGAATTAACTAGTTCACAAGATATATAACAAGATGAAAAATAAGTTTAAAACATCATACAAAAGTAGCAAAAGGGTAAGTGAGAGAGTATAAAACACAGTCTAGGGAGGCCGCTACATAACATGCAAGCCTTGTTGCCCAAACGCTGCCAACAGGCAGGCCACACATTTGACCTGAATCGTTCCAGCGCTAACACAAAAAGGGAAATATAGTCACAGAATTCAGTGTCCATTAAGTAATAACCAGCCAGATGCTTAGGAAAAACAAAGCTATTCCTGGTTCCAGGACAAGAGGAATTTTCTGCTGAGAGCTGTGCAGAGAAAAAGCGTCACATAATGGACAACATCATGGGCCGGTTCAGAGCATGGTGTTTGAATTCTGAGACCTTATTAACACCTCCAAGCCTCAGCTTCCTCATCAGTAAAGTGGGGGTAATCATAAAACCTAGCACATAAATTTGTTGTGACGAAAAAATAAGACTCTTATAAAGAGATTTTGAAAATGAAGTTACTGAGAGAATGTGTAAAGCTCTGTCACACCCTGCTCGGCCAGGGCTCCAGAAGCACCAGGGGACATCAAAGCACTAGGGTATGAGTGTGGCGAGTACGATTCTCAGTGACGACCTTTCAGAGAACCAAGCTGGCTTGGCATGGTGGTTAAGAGGGTCGGCCCTGGGGTCTGGCTGCCTGGGTTCGAGCCTCATCTTCCTCCTCTCTAGCTAAGCAGACCGGTTAACTTAATTTCTCTGTGCTTATTTGCTCATCTGTAAATTGTGGGTAAGAATAGTCCCTACTCCATAAAGTTGTTGTGAGGATTAAAGGAGGGAATTCACACACAACTCTTTGCCAAATTCTCTAGTACACAGCAAGCGCTCAGTGAATGCTAGCTGTGAGTAGTGTGTTTAGGGTTCTTGTTTCTCTTCTTCCATTCTGTGTTAGAGGTGGGCAGTCCCTGGAATCCAGAGGGTTCTCGCTTTCCACTGCCCACCCATCAGTCTTGTTTAGTTGTACGTCCCCTACGGCCCTGACCCCAGGCCTTGCATCTCGTAGTTGCTCAATTTACACGTGTAAGATGGAATTGGAAAGTAAGAGAAAGGGATTCCAGCCTAGTCTGGGAGTTGGAAAACTCCATCTAGAATCAACCGGGCCACACAGCCCTTCGAAGCTTCAGTTTTCTGATTTGTAAAATGAGAAAGGATCTTTGTAATCTCTGGGGCCCCTTAAGCTCTCACACTGATTATCACAGAGAGGTCTTTTCTCTGCAACTACTACCTGCAGAAGGGGCTTGCTTGGGAATTCTTTAAAGAGAGGCATCAGGCAGACTCGGTTCCCACCCTAGTCTCGAGCATGGGCTGGAGCGGAGTTTCTGGGTGCTTTGCCGACCGCAGAGAGTGTGGAAGGCAGTGATCACAGGTCTGCAGGAGCCGGCCTGGGTCCAGGAATCTGTCGTTTCCCATTGCTGGGCCCGGCAGGAAGGGGCTAAGTCTGCCTGGGAATGGGCTGTTCCTACTCCTGTTCCGGGCCCTGTCCCACCGCGGAAGAGTTGCCTCAGCCGACAGGGGCAGGAGACAGCTCTGTCTGGTGTGAGGGTAGAGGCAGATGAGGACGGGGGAGGATGGAAGAGGTGAGAGAGGAAATGCTGGCTGCCGTGTGGGAGGGCAGGGAAAGCTGAGCATCCTTGGAGAAGGAACCTGAGCCGTAGGGACAGCCAGGGGCACAGGCCTCTCAGCAGCAGCAGCAGCAGCAGGAGCCCCGGAGACGCCCAGCCTGAGGGCCAGGGCTATGGCCTGTGGGGTATGGCCTCCCCTTGACGCCGGCCGGGCTGTTCCTGAGCAGGGAGCTTCTCCAAGCTCGTTCAGTACAAGAGGCAGTTTCTCTAAGGGAGGGAAGGAAGGATCTGAAAACTCCTGCTATGGAGCTCAGACACCCCGCTAGCCATGGCTCTGGGACCAGGGCAAGCCAGAGCCTCAGCTTCTCCACGGGTCCCCCTCCTCCCCACTCCAGGGCTGCCTCCCAGCCTGAGCTTCACCGTGTTTCTGCCGCTCTGCACTCGGTACCTGGAAGGGAGGAAGTAACCATTAGTGTCACCTGCTCACCAATGGGAGACATTAGCCGGCTCTGCCAGAACATGTGGCCTATGATTTTTGGAGGAGTTACAATAATGGAACTAGTTTGGCATTTCGTCATCATGCTCCTGGGTGAGCAGAAGGGGAAGGGAGCCTGGGGCCTGGTTCAGAACAACCTCCCACAAAGAGCACGGAACCTCTTCTGGCTTCTTCGGCCTCCTGGCCCCATGCCCCCTCCTCCCTTGTCCTGTGCTCCACACCCTGCTTCTCCTCGCCGTGATGCATTGCGGAGCTTGGAGATGGCTGAGGCCACCTCAGTCAGCCCCCAGATGCGGCTCCACAGCAGGACGGAGCAGGGAGGGCCTGAAAATCAGATGGAATGTATGAAGTTTGCTCTGTACTAGACACCATGCAAGTTGTCTTAAGTGCATACATTCATTTATCCTCATGGCTAAACTGTTTTATTGATGAGGAGGTGAGGTCATTTGGCACAATGCTTCCAATTTGCAGCTGAGGAAACTGCAGCCCAGGGAGGCAAAATGACCTGCCCTACGTCACTCTGCTGGTTAGCAAACAGAACTGGGATTTGAACCCAGGCCCCTGGCTCTCAGTTTAATGTTTCCCCTAAGTTCGTTCTCTTGCTGGGAACACCTGACCTGGAGCCTGAGAAGACCCACAAGATGCCCGCTCTAGTCCCCTTGTTGAAGGTGCTGATGGGTAGGGAAGCCCAGGGCTGGGAGGGGAAAGAGAGGCAGTCTGCAAATCAGCACAGTTTCCACTGGGCCCAGGAGTTGCGGCCTCTGAAACCCAGGCTAGAAGATATTCTCATTCCCACTCTCCATCTAGGGCCAACCCCAAGGCAGCTGCCCCTTTCTCCTCCTCTCGCTAACTCAGACATCCAGAAGGTGTGCCTGACCCCTCGGCCCTCCAGGCAAGCAGATGGGACAGCACACCCGGTGTGTCCCAACGTGGCAAGAGAATGAGAGGTTTACAAACGGATCCTATGCTTGCTACCTATGAGTCTTGGTTCTTCTACTAGCAGTTGGCCACACCCTCCCTGTGGTTTCCTCATATGCCTCCAATCAGGGATTTAAAGCACCAACCCCATAGGGAGTACAAGCATGACAATACTGCGCATTGTCAGAGGGGTCAGAGGTCAGTGACTTTTATGGTTACACAGCAGGAAAGAAGTAGGGCAGGGATTAGAACCCCAGGTTCTGCCCCAAACCTCACACATCCCCCATTGGGGCTATTTATGCTAACTCCCCTTGTAGCACACTCATGATCCCTCCCTCTGGTCAGATGAAGAGCCAAGACCCCAAATTCCTGCCAGACCCCCAATCAGGAGTTCTTTGTTGATGAAGATGGAGGCCACTAAAATGCCTAAAAAATTTGGAAGGCCCAGGAAACTGAGTTTCATGATCTTGAAGATAGAGCCTTTGAAGGCATAATGTCTAAGTTATGATGGAACACTAGGTGGGGACCAGCAGGGAAGGGCTGAGTGCCCAGGAGCCTCTGGTCAGACGTCAAGGAGAACTTCCTGAGCTCCAGGATGGCAAACACCGGGAAAGAGGCATTGCTTGTTAAGGTTAGTGTGGTCCTGCTTGGAAGCTGAGACGGATGAGTGACCAGTCACCCATGGCCTTGTGCTGCCTCATTACACATGATTAGAGTTGCCTTGCTCTGATTCTTAAAGATCGCACTCCAAGGGAATGAATTTTGAGATTCAACATTTTCAACTCTCCCAAGAAGCTCTTAGAGACCGCAGACCATCTCCTCACTCCTCCTCAAGACCAAAAAAAAACAAGAAAATAAAAGTGAGAAAAATAACTGCAACTCTGCAGGAGACAGGGAAACACTTCACTTGCTCAAAACTTCTTCGTCTATGGGTTTCCTCCTCCCAGCCTCACAGGCTGCACATGGAGACCTTGGGTGGAAAGATCTGTGCAGAGAGGGACCAGGGTTCTACTGACCTGCTGCTCAGGGACAAGAGCTCCAGCCCAGGGGTTCTGCTCCCTGCTGGCACTGCTTCCTCCTCTCCCCCCAACCCCCACGAGCCAGTGTCTGCTGGAGCAGTTTAGCTCTTAGTCAGACAATAACGTAACAGGTGCTTTTCGTGAGAAACGACAGGCCGGGGCCAGAGCACTGCACTAGCTGGTTTAAGTGAGCAGGAGATGGATCCTCTCGTGATCTGCAATGCATGGCAATATCAACCATTTGTCTCCTTTCTGGAAGAGGCAGGCAGGGTCAGGCAGAACCTCTTAAGTCTCAGAGCTTCCCCTCTTGCGCCCCTCACTTCCAGAACACCAAGAAATTTTGCTTTCAAAACTTACACAGGTCCTCAGCACCCCCGATCCTTAATAAGCAGGGGCAGAAGGTGGGATGAGAGGAGTGGAGCAGGGACAAGCCCAGAGCAGGCTGGGCGGGAGGGAGGAGAAGAGCAATGCCTCCAGAGTTAGCGCACTGAGCCCCCGAGACCGCAGGCGAGCCACTTAACCTCTGTGGATTTCAGTACAGCGTGGCAATAATTACCGGTTCCTCTGAGGAATGTAGTATGAGTGAAATGAATTCAATATATATTAAGTACCCAGCATAGTCCCTGCAAACTGGTAGATGCTTCATAACCGTTAGTCTCTTTCTCCTGTCTTGACTTTGGCTTTGATCACCAAAAATCAGTGGGTTAAAAGAAGTGGAAGAAACTTCACAATTCTGGCCAGAGTGTGTGTGTTCCATTGGTTCTTCTCACTAGATAAAAACAATGATTGTCAGTTCCTGAGACTTCCCCAGAGCTGGTTAAAACACAGATTACTGGGCCCTGTCCCCTGGTGAGGGTAGGGCCCAATAATTTGTGTTTCTGTTAAGTTCTAAGTGATGCCGACGCTTTTGGCCAAGAAACCACACTTGGAGAGCTAATGCAATGAGGAATAGTTACAGAACACTGTCAGATATCTTTGAAGGTATCTAGTTCTCTTAAACCCTCTAAATTTGGGTGAGGCACCTTCTTGCTAAAATTTAGCCATCCAGTGTACCTTGCGGTGCACAGGAAAAAGGCAAAGGGTGGTAGTTAGCGAGGCACTCCACCAGGGCCAGGACTGGCCCAAGATCTCAGGTGGCTTCCATCCTTGGTACCTTGATGTTGCCTAACAAAAGCAAAGAGGCCCTTTCATGATCCTAACTTTCGCTTTATATCCCTGATATTTAATGAGTTCTGTTGCACCAGGACATGTTCCTGTCTAGGACAGAGATTCTAATAGGGTCTGACCCAGAGCAGCCTCAGAATTTCCTCTGTTGCCTTATGTTACAGATTGAGGATGCATAAGACTCACCTGAGGAGCTTGTCACTAGCAAACATCCGGGCCCACCTGCAGAGATTCTGATTCAGTAGATCTTAGGTGCAGCTCAGGAATCAAATCCCCACCTCCCAGAGTGACACTAATACAAGAGATCTTCAGACCAGCCCTGAGGAACATTGTCGAGGCTCCACCCTAAAACCATCTCGTTACCCACGGCGACATTCCTGGGGAGACCAGAGGCCAAGGTTAAGTGGGAGCCCACTCCTGCCACCAGTTGTTTTTACCTCCTTTTCAACCAGGCAAGCCCCACAAAGCTGAGTTGCTCATTAATTCCGCTAAGAGTTTGCCAGCCTATGTTATAGACCAGACGTTGTGCTCAGTGCTGGGAATAAAATGGCGAGTTAAATACAGGGTAGGGAATCGGGGGAGGCAAGTGAGGAACCTCAGGGCTCTTGGGGGCTTGCATGGCCCGGAGAGGGAGTGCCTCCTTCCCTTCGGACCTGGCATGACTTTGCCCCGGCCATGGTGAAACAGGCCCGTCCCCTTTGGGAACCCACAGTGGGGTCGGGGTGTCGGAGGAAGCAGCCAGAAGGATGAGTAGGCGTCTGCCACGTGAAGAGTTGGGGAAAGAATGATCCATCAGAGGGACAGAATATGCAAAGTTGGGGGGACAGAGGAACCCGTGATGTTTAAGAAAGCCTGTGAGGCTGAAGCACAGTGAGGAGAGCTTGGCATGGGGGGGCGCCGAAGAGTTGGCGCCACTCGCAGAAGGCCCTGCAGGTCTTGATAAGGCTTTGGGTTTTGTTCCTAGTGCAAGGGGAAGCCATTGGAGGGTTTTAAACATAGGCGTGAGGTGACGCAGCTTCCATTTCCGGAAGAACACTCTGGCTGCCACGTGGGGCGGGGCAGGAGGGCAAAGGGGGGCGCGGGGCCAGCTAGGAGGCAGCCGTATGCGGGCAGGTAGGCAGGATTCGGCCTCCGTGTGGCACTGGAGATGGAGAGAGGTGGGTGGACTCAAGATGGAATTTGGAGAAAGAATTAGTGGGCCTGCAAAAGAGAGAGGGTGCAGGTGTCCATGATGACGTCTCGTTTCTGGCTTGAGCGACTGGGCGGATGGAAGGGCCCCTTGCCGAGTTGGGGAAAATGAGAGGAGAATGAAAACGGAAGATGAAAAAGTCACCTTTGAGCTCCTGAGAAGTTTCAGATTTCTGAGATGGCCACACGGTGGATATATGAGTCTGGTGCCAGGACAGGAGGTCTGTGGAGGGGCCATACGTCCGGCAGTTGTGAGCATGGACAGGTGTTTGAACAAGGAGAGAAGAGGGCTCAGGCCTGAGTCCTGACGAACTCCGCCATTTAGAGACAGGGACATGAGGAGGGACCAGCAGAGGAGGCCGGGAAGGGGCAGCTGGAGAGGCGGGAAGAGAATGCAAAGGAAGTGGACATCTCAGGAGCAGGGTGGTCAACTCCATGCAGGGCCGGAAAGAGCCCCTTCACGGAGCAGCCTGCCATGGCAAGACCGAGAGATTCTGGAGTGTGCGCAGCAGGAGGTGGGTTGAGACCTCAACCATTAGGGTGCCTGCCCCAAGGAGATGATGAAACTAAAGCCAGTGTCATTGTAAATTCAGGCACGTACCTTAGGCTGAGGCCAAAGCCCTGCCTGTTTTGCAACGCACCACCCACCCCGCACCTGTCTGCAAGAAACATTCCTCAGCTGCCCCAGGAGACCACCCCACTGGGACCAGGGCATCCTCCCTCCCGTGGAGAGCCCCTGCCGCCACAGACCCATGAGGGGCAGCGAGCTGCGATGCCTGCCCTCTTCCCAGGGGAGACCGACAGCTGTTGGACAGCCACACAGCAGGACAACTTGCGGCAAGAAATGAAGATGGAGACTCATCACTAACTTCATTAATGTGCCATTAATGTGCCATTTACCCCACCCCCACCCCCTGCCCTGTCCTTAGTGAAGATGACAGCGGAGAGCCCAGCTCTGCAGGTGAGGTCCTGGGCGCTGGCTCTCATGGACAAGCACCCCACGGTGCAGACTTCTGGCTGGACCAGGCATCGCCTCCATCTCCTCCAGAACTTCTCCAAACTCTGCTCCCCTCCAGCTCCTTTCCGCCCTCTCGTGCCCCTCTCCTTCTCTGCCCACCTTTCTAAAAGTCATTAGGAAGAGATGTGCACCTCCCAGGGTGATTCTGACTCATGAATATCTGCCCAAAAGTAACAGTTCGTGTGAAACACTAAACCTCTTTTCAAGGGCAGATTCACAAAGCAGAGGCTGAGAAAAAGTTTGCTAAATAAAACCCTCCGCTTCCCTAAAGATGCTCAGATACAGCAGCATTTGCCTCCCGCTGATGTGCTTCAGTCTCAGCGGGTCCCTAAGCCAGCCCAGCGCAGAGGGTCTCAGCCGCTCCCTCCACACACGGCTGCAGGGGCTGCCCCTCCTCCGTGGGCCGGTCGGAGCTCTGTGTCCACACCACAGGCTGAGGTTGGACTCTATTGAGTTCGTTTAAGGAGCCTCATTTATCACTGCATGGCCCTTGGGGCAGAGGAGCACTTGTGAGAAAAAGCAGCATGGAACACAGAACAGAAAGAACCTCCCCAGCACCCAGCAGGAGGCCCGGAGTGGCACGGCAGACACATCCCGCCCTTCCACCTCGGCCTCCCCGGCATTCTTGCCAGAGCCCTGGGAGCCCAGGCCTGCAGAGGAACACAGAGCCAACTCAGGTCACCCCGCAGGTGCTCACAGCGGGTGTCCCTCTCAACACCACAGGAGGGAACACCCACTCTGCAGGGAGCTCCTCTCTCCCAGCAGGGAGCAGAGCCAGCCATGGCGACGCAGAGGCAGGGCGGGCAGAGTGTCAGCCTCCACTCTCCCCTCCCGCAGCAGGACACCACACCCGGCCGTTCCGTCTCACTTATGTCCTGCCTTTGCTTTAGGGCATTTGTAACATTTGTCCCTCAGCCTTCAGCACCCAGGAGCAGTGGGAGCACACCCCAGTCTGACCAAGGGAGTCAGGGGAGGCGACCAAGAGGAGGTGACTGGACAGCTGGCCTGGAAAGCCGAAAGTTGTCCAGGATAGTCGGAGGTACCGAGAGGTTACTTCGGGTGGTAGAAGGCAGAGGACAAAGGCCTGGAGGTGGGAAGATCTCGGGCAGTTTGGGGAGAAGGAGTCGCAGGTGTACTGGCTAAATGCATGGGCTCTCAAGCCTCAGTTCACATCCTGGCTGTGCCATTTGGTAGCTGTGTGTCCTTGGGCCAGTTGCATAACCTCTCTGCACTTTAGTGTCTCCAGGGAAAAAGTGGGGATGATAATAATAGTCCCCATCTCCTAAGGCTTTCGTTTGATTATATGGCTTCATACTTATAAGCACTTACGACAGGACGGCACATAGTTAACCGTCAATAAAAGTCACTAGTTATCACGGCTGCAGTGTAGGTTACCTGGGGCAGAACGGTGGCAGATGAGGCCAGCTAGAAAGCAAGGGCCGAGTCCTGAAGAAGCCTGAATGCCGTTTGATTCTGAGGATAAGTGATTTTTCATGCTGTCTCCTAGAAGCTCTAAGGAGGTAGCCTGAGGGGTTGAAGGAAGGAGCTGTCTACACTGAGCCATTTTTTTAATCTGTTGTATCTATTTGGGCTTTTGGACAATATTTCACTTGAGGAAGAGATTTTCCAACTACAAAACAAGCGTGAAATGGGGAGCCATTGAAGAATTTTGAGCAGGAGAGCAACCTCCTGGTTACAGCAAGGAGGGTGGGTGGGGGTGGCGAGACAGCTGCGGAGGTCGGGCAGAGATGGTGCGGGCCAGAGCTGAGCAAGGCGAGGGGGAGGCGAGAAGGGGCCTCCGAGTCTGAGGACACTGGGGAGGGGGCCCATGGACAGAGGCTGCAGGAGGGCGAGGCATCCGCGCTCCCTCTCACCGCCCTCCTCTGAAGCTGCCGGGGGCAGGTCCTCTGAGGGCTCTGCTCTTCCCAGGCAGCAGAATCCAAGCACCTTCGAGGCCTTCCCTGACTCCTCTTGCGCCGCACCCCCATCCTCACTCCTGCTCACTTGGGGGCTCCAGCCGCCACCATAATATCAGATAATGAGAAGTGTTATAAAAAAATGAAAACATGATGTTATGGACGGTGTCTGGCTGTTGGGAGTTGGGGTGGGGCTGTTTTAGTTCGGGTGGTCTGAACAAGATGGCCATGGGCGCCACCATGTCCATGTCCCCAGAGCCGCCCCTGCCCAGCTGGCTGGCTCCTGCCCACCTCTCAGGCCCGTTCTGTCTACAGCCGCCCCTCACCCCGCCATTGCCCTCCGTCACGTCACCGGCTCCCTCTCCGCCCTCAGCTACTATCTTGCTTAGTTTATTTTTGTCTCCCTCCCCTAAAATACAAGCTCCTGGAGAGCTGGGACTTTGTCTTATCGTTACTGCCTCTCCATATTCTCGAACACTGAGCAGGTGCGTGACAAATGAATGCACACATGAAAATGGTCTCTGGCGTGGGCGTCTGGGTGGAAGGTGACAGGGTGAGCTGGGTAGGAAATAGAGGACAGAGAGCAGGTGTGGAGACAGTCTGCGATCACCTGCAGAATCGAGGGCAAATGCGCAAGCACGGGCCACGAGGCAGGCAAGGCGGGGCCCTGGGCCTGTTTCCAGCCTCATCTGGGCTGCTCTCTGCCCTGCATTCCCCACCACGCCCTCCAGCCACACGGAACCTCCCATGCTCCCTGTCGCTCCTGGCCCCCTTCATGTCTAGATGAATGGAGATCCCTTCCCTAGAATGCGCTTGCTTGTTTCTCTCTGCCAGCTAACTCCTTTTACTCACCTTAAATCCATGACAGAGTTCATCGTTCCCTCCTCAACTGTCCCGTACCTCTCATCCACACCTCCGTTATTGCACCAGTCAAAACGAACAGTGTGACTGACTTACATGCCTTTCTCACCCCCGCACCTGCCCTAGGACCGTGAGCTCTTTGTAATAGTAGCAATAATCGTGACAGCAGCTAATACTGAGCTCCTGCTCTCTGCCAGGTACTATGCTAAGCACTTCAAACAAATTAGCTCGTTTGATCTTTGTGACAACCCTAAGAGGTAGGTCCTATATTTGCCCCATTTTACAGGTTAGGAAATTGAGACTATGAAAGGTTAAGAAAGTCACACTACTCCTAAGAGTCAGAGCTGGAACTTGGATCCAGGACTGCCTGACCCCAAATCCATATTCTCAACTATTCATTCATTGGCCAGAATTTACTGAGCACTTACTGTATATCAGGCACTGGACTAAATGTAGGAGGTATAATGATGAATAAATGCAGACCCATCCCTGCCCTCAAAGAGCCTACCATCTGATGAGAGACACAGACATCCACCATATAATCCCCAAATCAACGTGAAAGTTACGGTTGTAACCTGTGCTATGAAGAGGAGGTCTGTGTTGCTATGGGGGCAGATACCAGGGGAGTCGGCCCAGCTCCAAGTGTCTGCCTTCCACGTCTAATGCTTCTCTGTGCCCCCAGTGTGGAGCCCCAGGCCTACACCGAGGGGTTGCTCACTGGATGTTTCTTTAACCATCGGAGCCAAATTGGCTTCCATCCCATCTCTCTTGCAGGCCCCCTACCCCAGGGTAACTTAACAGTACTTCCTGCCCAGTGTTTCTGAGATCCTTTTTAGGTCTCCTGTGGCTTTCCTGAAAGTGTAGCGGATGCTTCTCTGCTGATGATGAGAGAGTCAGAGAAGCCACTTAATGATTAAGAGTCCAGAAGTGTTCTCTAAGAAATGGGGAAGCATTTTCTTGCTTTGCTCAGCCTGGATTCCCAAGACAGACTCAGAGGCATCGATGCCACTCATTGCCTCTTTAGGGGAAAGCGTGACTGGCCCTGGAGAAGAACAAAACATCTAGGGGCAGTGAGGACTGAAGAAATGAGAGCATTTGGATTTCAAACCAGATTGCTAGATTCCTTGAGGCAGGCGGTAGACACAGGCTAAGCATCCCAGGGCCGTCTCTGTGGGCGATGGCTGATTTTCCAGTTTGAATCCTCATTTCTCATGGCTGGCCGGGGACATTCAGGATAGATCATCTCATCTAGTACAACCCTTCAGTTTACAGCCTGAGGCCCAGAGACGTAAAATGACTTGCTCAAGGTCTCACAGCTAATTGGGGGAAGAGGGATTAAGCCCCCTATCTCCTGACTTATGATTCACTGCTCTTTCCGGGGCAGCCCACAGATAGGATTTTTTTTTCTATGCCTAGGGCTATGTGAGTGCATCAGGGAGAGAGAAGTTCTTTAGCAAGTTGCTGCTGATGGGCCACCGGAGAGCCAGCGAGAGCAATGCCGTGCAGTGGGTGGCCCTTAAGAATCTTCCTGCCCAGGTGCCCTGGGCACCGCAGCTAGGGGGAATGCTGCTATTATGGGCAGCAAGGCAGGTGGACAGGTGGCACATAAGGACAGATTTCTCCAGGAGTCAACATCCTGACAACAGGTCCCCCTGCTGCAAGCACTAGCTAAGTCTTTTAGCCAATGCTACTGAGCTCGGATCCACCCTCTCAGCCCCTAGGTTAGGAGTAGAGAGGGCCATGCTGGTTTCTGCTGCTTTCTGGACAGCAGTGACCTCTCCTGCACCAGGGAGCTCATTACCAGTCCGGGGCCCTAAGGCAGCCTCTCCTGGCAGCAGGTGAAGATGAAAGCAATAACATGCTGGCTGATCTGCAGCCCCTGCTCGCCCCTGGTTTTATTAAAGTCCAAAGTCTCAAACATCCCTAATGAGGATAAAAGGCTGGTAAGATGTGTGGAATCTGGGGCTGAAATCTCCTGAAAAAGGGCAGTGCAGAGAGAGGACGTGGTAAAGGCGGCCACAGGGCCAAGCTGGGGCCCGGCTTTCCAGAGAGGGAGGGCGGCTACCAGGAGAAGCTGACTCTGTGTTTGCTTAGCTCCCATCTCTCTATTTACTCAAAATTAACCTATTTACTTTTCTTTATCAAATAAGCCAGTCCTCTTG
The DNA here is from genome assembly GCA_963575035.1 of Avahi laniger. Lineage (NCBI taxonomy): Eukaryota > Metazoa > Chordata > Mammalia > Primates > Indriidae > Avahi > Avahi laniger. The sequence continues at coordinate 24,495 of CAUYSK010099007.1, forward strand.
CTTGCATGTGCAGGGAAACAGTATCCCCCTCAATCCACTGAGCCAAGAGCTGCCAACTTACCGTCAGACCCAATCACCCACAGCAGAAGCCCCGGAATTGGGCTTTGCACCCCCGGCCCCTGTTTCTTCTCTGCCTCCAGTTCATAGTGGGATCTGGGACCAGCCTGTCTGGGCCCGTGCATGGAGAGTGGAGTTCACTGCTGAGTGCGGGGGCCACACCGCACTGCAGGCTCAGCACGCATGCTCCCAGCTGCCTCGGGGCTGTGGACAGGGCAGGGGTCCTGCAGAAAGGAGGGGGTCCTGCGGCTCGGTGCTCCCCTGGAGGGAGCCATCCTTAAGAGTAGTTCATAGAGCCGTGCGCGATCCTCATGTCCCCAGGCAAGTCTCCCAAGTCCATAAACAAATCAACTCAGGCTCCCCGAAAGAGACAGCCGCGAAAGCACAGCTCCGCATCTGTAGGACGGCAGGTGGGAAATGGTGGCAGCAGCCTTTGTTCACCCCCTCTCAGGGGCCCTAGGAGTTTCCAGAATTCTTCCCAGGCCCCTTTTTGCTAAAATGTAACTGTCCCTCTCTGCAGGCAATTGTGTAGCTCCCTTGTGTGCTGCTGGACACCTGAGGCACCTATAGGTGTAAGGCAAGGAACATGCCCCAAAAGGCCTCTCATCAGGTGCGAGGGGGGCACAGCTGCAGGGCCAAAGGGGCCTCAGTGACTCCTGCGAGCAGCTCAGGGGCAGGAAGCACTGCAGGGATGCGGGGGGCAGATGCTCACTGTGGGCTGGGCCTTGGGCGAGGGTCCCTGGCAGCATGAGATGCAGGCACGGGGGCATCCATGCGAAGAGGAGGAGGGGAGGCATTCTGGCACAAGGGACCAAAGCCATGTGGAGCAGAGGGTTGGTGTAGAGGAGTAGAAGGGAGAGAATCAGTTGAGGAAGTAAGACAGGACCCAATTGTTGAGAGCCCCAAATGCAAGCTAAGGAGATCAGCCTCGATTCCAGAAACCAAACAAGGGGAACCACTGAGGGTTTGAGCCATGGCATTGATACGTGAAAGTCTGGCACCAAAGCACTCACCAGTCGTGCAACCTTGAGCAGGTTACTTAACTTCACAAAACATCCGTCTTTGTCCTGTGTGCAGTGGTAAGAGCACCTACCTCGTAGAGCTGGTGGGAGACTCACCAGGGTAATTGAGCGCAGTACTTGGCAGAGTGCCTGGCACACGGTCAGCGTGCGGTAGGAGTTGGTTCCTATTGCTGTGCTTGCAGAGTCTGAAAGGGTCTCCGTAACTCTGAGCAGGATCGGACCTTGGAGAGTTATTAAGGGAAATAAAGGGAGTTGGGTCTTCTCCTTATACTTCTCTCGGTGCCTCTGTCAGAGACGGAACATTTAGCCAGATGCACACTGATCTGATCCCTGCCGCAGGCTCAATGCCAGGGCAGTTGCTGTGTGTCTCTCTCTTGACCCAGGGACTAGGGGACAGGAGATGCACCTGAGGGAGATGGGTGTCCTAGCTGGGTATGGGTATCCTTCTTTTAGCCGGCTACGCCCACTAGACCATCTGCGTGTTGGGGGTGGGGACTGAACACTTTCCACAAGGCACAGTGCCCCTGGCAGGCCCTGGTAAATATGAATGGACGAGCAAATGAACAACTGGCTGAAGTGTGCTCCAAGGTCCAGAGGAGTGTGGGTCACCACGAATTGCTTCCTAGGTGAGCTGAAAGTGACACTGCTCCAAGGTGGACTGCAGGGGGCGCACTCCCGGGAGTCGGGCATCCGGCTGGCTGGTGGGATGGAGAGTGGAGTTCACTGCTGAGTGCGGGGGCCACACCACACTGCAGGCTCAGCACGCATGCTCCCAGCTGCCTCAGGCTTTCACACTGAGTCTCAAGGTCTTCGTCCGTGAGTTGGAGGGATGATGACAGCAATCCCGGCCTCACAGAGTCGCCGTGGGCCTCAGAGGTGGACATGCTGCCCCTGCAAGTGCTCCATGGGTGCTGGGCTTGGATGGCCGGCTCTGTGGAGGCCACAGGCTCCGTGTGCTGGAGAGGGTGGCTGTCTCTGCAGGGGGCCCAGCTCTGGCCTCAGCCAGACCCCTCCTGGGAAGAGGGGGGTATTCACCTGCTGCTACTCCTGGGATTTGACTTGGGGGTGTTAGGGGTGGACAAAAAGACAAATCTGGGGCAGGGAAAGGGTGGGTGTCGGGGCCACCTAGAGGAGAATGTTGGGACGCCATGGAAGGTGGGGGGTTGGGGGGAGGAGGGAGTTTTGGATTATTCTCCAGGTGGGGCCAAGACTCTAGCAGTCTCCAGTAGACGGTTGTTCTTTGTGAGGAGAAGAGACAAAAACCTTGGTGTCACCCTTGACTCCTCTCTTTCCTAGAAGTCTTCACCTCCTCAGGGAGGCCTTCCCTGGCTAAAAATGTAACAATTATCGTCTCCCTCATGGTCATATTTTATATCCTCCTTTTCTGCCTTACTTTTTTCTCCGTGATACTTTTGAGTATCTAGCTTATTTATTTACCTTTTTATTGTCCTTTGCCCTAATAAAATGTACACTCCATAAGGCGGGGAGTTTTGTCTGTTTTGTTCTCTTCTACATCCCGAGCACTCAGATCCACACCTAGCACATAGCAGGTGCTCAATAAATATTTGTTGACTGACTAACTGACAGAAATCAGAGCCAGCCCAAAGCCTGACCTCCTCAAACTCAAACCTCCTCAAACCTGGCTCCGGGACCCCTAAGGGAGGGAATATCTCCATGTCTTGGAGCCCAAGCCAGCCTCACACCTGCAGGAGGAGGCTTCGCCATCCACGGCACCCCCGTTCACCGGGTGGAGGAAGCACTCTGGCAAGGCGCCACTCACTGCAGCAGAGGGACGTGCTTATCATCTTGAAGTTTTCCTAGTTTCTCAAAAAACTTCCCGGGATCCTGGCCACGACAATTCTGGGGACAGGAGAGGCAGCAGAGAGTGTGCACCGTGTTCGGTTTATTTTTGAAAGATGACTATATTTAAGGAAAAAGGACAAAGCGATCCAAGGCCTGGCGTCAAACATGGGATGGCGAGTGTACGTCTCCTTGGTTGGCAGCACGTCCTGAGTTGGGTATCAATTCCTTGTGCTTCCAGCCTGAGACCGGAAGTTAGAGAGCTGAGTACATTTTGGGAGAGGCAAGGAAGCTACTAAGGCAGAGGGATTGACAAAGAATGACTGAGCTGAGGGGCAGAAGAAGAAAAGAATTGCAGCTCTGCCAGGATAGGGGCCCTAGAGCATACGTCTTGTCTGGGACACTGTCATGACCGCGTGCCTGGATGGGGTGGGAAGTCAGGGGGTCAGTGACTGAGAAAGGTGAGCTGGAGGAGAACAGGAATGGACCCCAAGGGGCTGGTGGTCGGAGGCTGCAGCCGAGGGGTGCACACAGGGCAGGGCAGGCCAAAGCAGAAGGGCAAGGACTAGGACCAGAACCTGGTCAAAACTGAGAGGGAATATTGAAGGAGACAGAGTCTACGGAGGAGGCAATATTGTTATCATTGCCTTTTGTACCCAGTTACTCCCAGAGGCCTGTCCCTTGGGTCTGAAAGACACAGCACTGTGGCTCTAAGAGCCTTCCCCTGGGCCCCAGAGTGTGCCCACAGATGCGGCACGGAGTGAGGCCCACGGCCTGTGTGCCCCTCACCTGCTCTCTTGTCTGCTTGTTTGCAGGAAAGCGTGGACTTGGGAGAGATCATGTTCTCCCTCTGCTACCTGCCCACAGCAGGCAGGCTCACCCTCACGGTGATTAAATGTCGGAACCTCAAGGCGATGGACATCACAGGCTATTCAGGTACCTCTCTTACCCAGCGGGTCGCCAGCAGCTGAGACGGTAGGATTTGGAAGGGTGTTCGAGGAGAAGGGAAAGAATTGTCGGTATTCTTAGGAGCACCAGCTCTGGAAGCAAACTGGATTCGATTCCAGTTCTGCCACTCCCTTGCTGTGTACGTGCCTTGGTTTTCTAATCTGCAAAGTGGGAATAATAACACCTTCCACGGGTTGCTTTCAGGATAAACAAGTTAATTCGTGTAAATGTTTAGAATTGTGGCTGACACATGATAAGCCCTCAGTAGATATTATCTATTGCTATCATTCTTTGTCTTGGAGGAGGGACAGAGAGAATAAGAAGTAAAAATACAGGAGAAAAAAATTAAGGACAACCTCTCTAGCTCATATGAGGCCTCAGGACTTCCGGAAGGGTCATGTCAAGTTCGAGTGCGTAAATGTTTGCAGGTCCACACAGGCCTGTGGCAGCAGCCCTGAGTACGGAGTCAAAGAAGACAATCCGCTGAAAAGCAAAGAGCATTTGTATTTGAGTTTCTCCTGCAAGACCCTCAGCCTCAGCCTCAGCCTCAGCACCAAGAGAGCCGCTGGGAATAGCAGGAGCACAGAAACACGGTGCTCTCCAGCAACGAGGAAATGCTTACTTGGGGGCAGCTCGTATCGGAGCTTTGAGCCTCTCCCATAATTCTGCAAGTCGTTGTAGGAGAAAGTGTTTGAGTTTGGAAATAACAGAAAAGTAGCTTGAGTCCTGGGAGCCTCCTTCCGCCTTCAGCTCACACTCCTCTGAGGAATGAGACGGGCTGAAGCTGCCCAAAGAAAGGCCACATAGAAAAGTCTGGGATGCAGTCGAATAGCAAATATAGGAAAAGGCTGGGTTTGTTTCCCCAGACACCTTCCCACCCCGCCCAAAAGGCTGTGCTGATGATTCAGATTATCAATGCAGAACCACTCAGGAGGTGCCTCTGAACTTGGCTGGGAACATATTGAAGATTTTTCCTCATATTTCCTTTCTATTCATTAATTATTTATGTCCTAAAAAAACTCCTTAGTAAATCACAGTTGCTGTAAAGAAGTGACGGTTCAGCTAAACACATCTGGGCCCAGATGCAACCTGGAGCAGTTGGAAGAAGAGGCATCAAGCTTTGCAAATGGAGGTTTCAGGGAAAGGCTGTCAGGAAACCCTGAAGTCATATATATTCATGGAAGCTTTGAACCCCTCAGAGCCTGTGCTCCAGCCTCCAGCCAGCTCCCGGCAGTGCTCCTGCCTTCCAGGCCAAGCCCCCACCCCCAGACAGCCCACCAAAGCCTCCAGCACTCGTCAAGATGTTGGGGAGAGATTAACAGACCTCTGCTGACCTGGGAAAAACTCTTAGGCAGCAGCAAGTCAGCCTCCCCCCAGATACAGCCAATGCAGATTTCATTTTAATACCAAAATAAGCGCGTGCCAGGGACAGAAATTCACCGAGGACTCTTGAGGCTGCTGAGGGAAATAGGATTTTGCTGCCTAAGTCCCCACATTATCTTCTCTGGTGTAATTAAATTGATGTGCTAGAGACGGAGCGTATGGTGAAGCCACTGAGGTCATCGCAAAGGCTGTTCCAAATGAGAGGGTTTGGGGTGAGAGTTTTTTTCATGCTGAGTTCTAACCTCCCTGTCACAATGTCCCCCCTTTTCTATCTGAGTCCGGAAGCTGGTATTAAATCTCAGCTCGATTCTGAAGTCAGGGGTCCTCTGTTTGTCAGAATTTCTGTCTATTTTTATTCACTGCAAGTGTCTGGAACAGGGCATGGAACATGATAAGCATTCAAAAAATATGTATTGAATGAATGAATTTATTTACTTATTATTTATTTATAGCATGAGGAGCCTGACCTGCGGGTGGTGCAGTACAGGCGTATATGCCAGGGGCCCCTCAAACTAGATCTCCTGTTCTTGAGGATAAGTTTGAGGTTGCCTTCAGCCCAGACTGGTTTGATGTTGTACTAAACTGGGGAGTGACTAGAGCTTGTTAATTGCCAGTTCTTGACTTACATGACATTGACCGCTGAAACCAAGGATCTGCTTATTCTCCTTGACCTAAACTAGCTCTGGATCAATTCTCTAAGCCTATCTGCTGAAATCATGATGATAAAAATAGTACAAAATAATAATAAGGACCAGTATGCTACAAAGGGGTTCTGAGTAAACCCACTCATCTCTACCACGTCTGCTCTGTCCTGCTCTGACTCTAGTGGTCAAAAATGTGAGCTTTGGAGTCGAACATGGGTTCAAATCTTAGGCACATTCCGTAATCTCTCTAACCCTCAATTCCTTTGTCTATGAAATGGAGATGATGATGATAAATATTTTATAGGGCTGATACGGAGTTTAAATCACATGATGTATACAAATCTCTTAACACAGTGCCTGGCACATACTAAATACTGAATTTTGATGGCTCCCATGACAATGAGGCTGAAATACACAGCTGGTCTTTGTGTCCCCTCCCTCAGCTGCGCAGAGCATCACAAGCTGAGAGGAAAGGACTTCCAAGATCATCCGGGGCCAACATTCCACTAGACAGAGTTCTCTTTTGCCCCAGAGAACCCTAGCGAATAGTCTATCTGCCCGGCCTCGGGAATGCTGATGAGAGTGTTGGTTCCTGCGAGGGAAATATGTCCACTGAATTGTACAAATTGGATATGCCTCGTAGGGGTGAACAGAGTTGGGGAACGGTGCTAAGGCATTTGCTCAGTAGCACATGGGACAAGCGGCTCTGCCTGTACTTTTCCAAGCCTCGTGATGTGGAAATTTGCTGTGAGTGGAAGCACATGGAAATAGGTAGAGCAGGGGAATGAGGTGGCACTTGAGCAACCTCAACCTCAAGTCCCAAGGCTGTGTGTACCCTAACGCGGTGCAAAGCCGCCGTGAAGGGTCTGGGGCTAGAAAATGGAGCCTGCGGAAAGCTGCCTCGTGCCTTCTCGAAACTTGTCCTTTTCAGTGCACATCCCCTGAGGGAGAGCTCCTTCAAGTGGGTAGTCAGAGGTAGCAGGTTGATTAAAAACCTCACGATCTCCCCATAAACCCAAGTGTCCCTGTGGTTAAGGCATAGCTGTCACTGTCACATTGATTAGTCAGCGGCTCATTTGAATGTCTACAGAAAGGCTTTTAAGGTTTGGAGTTTCTGATCAGATGCTGCAGTTCTCTCTAGTTTCCACCGTTGGTGTGTGCCTCATCTGCCACCTGAACGATGCCAGGGAGTATGAGGGCCTGGCGTGTGCTCGATGCCCAGGAGACAGAGCCAGACGCCTGTGAATCACAGAGCCGGGGGAGCGGCCACTTTGGCCCACACTTCCTGACAGATTCACAGGATTCCTGGCTTCTTGGCAAAAGGGTGTCGCAGCACATCAGCGTCTCAAAAGCTGTTATTACCTGTGAGCTGCCCTCCTGTTTCTTGAGCCGTGCAGCATAAATAACAATTATGATGGTGACCGAGACACCTGTGCTACGAGATACAATAGACGTCACTTCACTTGGATGAGTAGAAAATTTCAGGGTAGAAAAATGACCATGAAACACCCATTCAGAAAACAAAAGAAGAGACAAGGATGGAAGTTCAATAAAAAGACATCTCTTTGCAGGGTGGAGAGAATCCAAGATCCCACTGAGAAGAAAAATGTCAACCAGCTGCCCTGAGTCTCAGGAGATTGCCTCCCTCACTCCCCTGGCCCTCCCCCTCCTCCTCCACTGCTCACAAGTGGCAAGAAATGGCTTCCAGGGAAGCAGAGAGCAGACCCACTTACCCCTCCTTGATGCCAAATGAAAATGAGATTATCGGGACAATGGGACCCAAAATCATGTTGCCAGGTGGGGAGGACATGAACAGCATTGTTCAGTGATTGTCACTGTTCATTTCTTCTGACACGTTGCTCACTCTTCGGGCATCATTGAGTTCTATTTTTACCCCCCTCATCCTTTGGTTAATAATGTTGGCAAAAAAACAAAAAACGAAAAACCCAGAGAAAAGGACTTTGTGTAGGTGAAAGAAATAGTGTCTTTGTTCAGCTTCACCACACTTTGGAGCCAGCCGGCCATGGTGAGGCTGAGATTTAGGGCTGTGAACGGCATACCCATGGGCAGGTGTCATGTCAGATTTGGGGCCAGCTTCCCCATTAGCGAAAGTCCGTTAAGCGCTCTCCCAAGAATACTGAGGTAGCTAAAGACTGTGTTTATTAAGCACAGAGTGTCCTCAGAGACAGGTGTGCTACATAGACACAAGGTGGTTTAATTATTTTAACAACCACTGATACCATCTGATGAGCAGCAGGCAGCCTTGGGCTTCGGTCCCTTGCTGAAAACGCTGTTTGAGAACATCTGTTTGACACATTTCCTTCCCCTCCCATGTCCCCATTGGCACAGATCCGTATGTCAAAGTGTCCCTGCTCTGTGACGGGCGGAGGCTGAAGAAGAAGAAGACAACCATAAAGAAGAACACTCTCAATCCTGTCTACAACGAGGCCATCATCTTCGACATTCCCCCTGAAAACATGGATCAAGTCAGCCTGCTCATCTCGGTTATGGATTATGATCGGTAGGTGCGCAGCCCAGAGGGTCCTGATCCCACCCCTCACCCCCACTCCAGTGCAGCTCAGGGCTCTGTGGCCTCAGACCTTGTGCTTCAGGGCTCAGGCACCCACTGGCCTCCGGCTGGCTCCACCCAAGGAGGGCACAGGTGTTTGAGGACTAGCATGGATCCCGCCTTCACGAAGGGCTCAAGCTTCTCCTCCCAGCTGGCCTGTATCCATCAGGTGCAGCTCCCCGCACCGCTTTTCCTGAACTCACCCCCAAGTATTCCCATTCTTCCATCTGGCACTGGGTCCTGCCGTCTGTCCTTGAAATGCCTCTTTGTCCTCTCCATTGCTGCTGCTGCTCCTACTCTTACTCTGGGATGGCTGTGCAACCGCTTAGCTGACCCCTGCCTCCATCACTTCCTAAGGACACACCTTCCTAAACGACTACTTTTTTCCTGGACCTGCTTTTCTCAAGGACCATCAATGGCTCCTGTTGTCCAGGGTTTTCCCCTGGACTCTCAAGACATTCCGTAATCCGGCCCCAGCACATCCATCCAACCTACTTCCTCAGATATATTTTTGCTCTTCCGCTTATCCTGCTCTTCCATCAAGGCTGGCCCAGAAACATTTTTCGACTACTCCAGCCCCCGTGACTCCATCCTCCAGTTGTCACTTTAGCTAAAGGAGAAAGAAACCATGCAAAAAAGCCTCAGTGCAGGATTTTTTGCACAAGTTCTCGGGCATAGTAGGTGCTTGAAGAACATATTGAGCGATGATTGATGGTCTTGCTGAGTGAATAAATCACATGCCAGCCTCTAGGGGTATGGAGAGATGGTGCTCAGAGCAGGTTGATTTATTTGCAAATGCTGATGTCTCAAGTGAGGTTGTAATGCGCTGGCCGAGTCAAACAAGTGAAGAGACTTAAACTCTCACAGTCCCCAAACTGAGGCCATTTGCCCACCATTTCCTGAGATTCCAAAGAAGTTCATAACCTTTTACTCATCTGTCTGTGTCCAGTATCCATGAAAGAGGCTGGGAAAAGCTTCCCTGCCACTGACATCGAGGCCCTGCCCAGCAACTGTTTTCAGAGCTCAGAGTTCTGAGTTAGACCCACTGGGCAGAGTCTTGCCCCTGAGACCTCCCTTTCTGAGAGCATGTCTGGTAGTCAACACCAGGACCTTTCTTCCTCCCTCAGAGTGGGCCACAATGAGATCATAGGAGTCTGTCGTGTGGGGATCAATGCCGAAGGCCTGGGCAGGGACCACTGGAACGAGATGCTGGCGTACCCACGGAAGCCCATTGCACACTGGCACTCCCTGGTGGAGGTAAAGAAATCCTTCAAAGAGGTGGGTGAGGTCGCCTGGCCCTTGGCATGTTTGCTGCATGGCAGTGTGGGCTGGAGAATGGCAGTCGGCTGCTAAAGACCCTCGTCCCCTTGTGGGAAGGTGGGCATGGGCCACATGCTTCTCACCCGGTGTGTAACAGGCCGGAAGGAAATGGAGGAGGGAGGCGGAGGCTGCTTGACAAAAAGCCCCTGAGTTGGGCATTTTGAAAGCAACACTGAGTTCTTAATGGAAAATAAGAACTTTGAAGAAGCCTTCCCAGCAGACCGCTGTGCCAGGCCTGAAATGCTTTTACAAAGGCCCTGGCCAACTCAGTCCTTTAGGAGAAAGCCCCAAGGGGGGTGAGATCAGAGCTTGGCAAGAAATTCTACCCCTGTTGGAACAGTAAGTTCCCTGAGGCTCAAGCCAGGCCGTCACTTGGCAGTTTTCACCACTTGGATAGAGATTGCCACAGAGCAAATTCTTCCTCTTATGAATGTTGGTTCTCACCATTGTTGGGAGTGGACTCAGGGTGCCATGCTTTCTGGCTAACAGTGTGGGGCCGGATTGGGGCCGGGTTCTACCAGAAACGTAACGGAGAGAGCACTGGGCTGTGAGTCCTGAGACTTGGGCTACGCTCTTGGCCCCTCCTGACTTGCTGTGTAATCTTGACCCTGCCATTTCTCTCTCAGCTGCAAAGACATGCTTCTTAGGCGGATACTCACAGTCTGCCCCACCCTCCATTGAACCCCACCAATTTAAGATTCTGTGATCTATCACTCCGTGGTCCCAAGCCCTGCTTTTGCTCAAACGGGTTGCGATGTGGGGTGACCAGGAAGGACTTAAACCTCATTTTCAATATCTCACACCCCAGTTCATATCCTAGAAAGCTGGGTGATCATTCCCTCATCTTAATAGGCTTCAAATCCAGCGAGTCTAGAAAGTTGGAATATCTACTAATACAAAAATAAGCCTTTATCCCTTCTACCACATGGCCCCCCAGCTTACAATCAGAGTCCCCTTGAAAACAGAGTAATCCCCTCCCCCACTCCGTGACGCAGCAACGTCAGGGCGGCAAACCCGGAGCACGCGCCAGGTCCTTTTCCTTCTCAGGGTGGACAAGCCCGTTTCCACGCGTCTCCAGCCGTGTGAGGAGCCTCCAAGGAGAAGCAGGGCTGAGGGGACAGAGACCTCCTAGAGCCGGGCTGATTGATTTCCCGCCCCAGGGAGGCGCGTGCTTCGTGAAGCTCCTTCCCTGCGGCCTCTGAAGCAGCATCGAGGAGTAAAACGATGCAAAGTTCCTGTCAGTTGAGGCCTCATGTTTTTGTCCTGTGGTTGCCTTGATTTTACCACAGTCGTGTAGCCTTAATGAGGGAGACCAGTCCCTCAGCTCTCCGGCTCCGCCCCGGGGGAGCCCCAGACCCCCCTTCTGCAGAGTGTGGGCGAGGCACCCACCACCAGCACCGCCCCCCGCCTTTTCAGGAGGCTGCTATTGGGCAGAACGCTGGGCAACCTGGAGGCAGCACTGAATGCTTTGTTGACCCCAAGGAGGGATCATGACAGCACGCCCTCTTTTTTTTAATCGTTAGAGATATTTAAGGATAGAATAAGTGTGCTAACCTGTTGAGGAGGGTTGAGGGGCAGGGCATGAATCCAGAGCTAAGGCGCCCCTAGAGGGCAGTGGGGCCTCAGGCAACTCACTGCCCCACTCTGGACTTCGGTTTCCTCGTTGGAAGAATGAGGGGGTCGGCCCTTCCCACCTCTGCTTCTCTAGGACACTCTGACCCTACGTGATGGCCCACGAGCCCACGTCTTGCACAGTGACCGCCTTTCTGCTCTTGAACCTGCAGCAACCCGTCGCTGTTGGCAGGCTGGGCCCGCCCGTGGAAAATGGGAAGTAGCCGAGACAGCATCGGCTGCAGCTGGGGGCGGGGTGCAGGTACCACGGAGGGGCCAGGACGTGGCCCAGAATCCCTCTCCTTCATGGTGAATACCAACTAATTAAGCCAAATAATTGATTCCAAGTCCCTGTTTCTTTGAGAATTCTGGCTCACTAGTCCAGACTACAAAAGAAAGATAAAATAGAATTGAGCCCTTGAAAATGAATATTTGATGAGACAGTAAAGGGAAAGTAACAGTATAGGGAAGACGAAAAGAGAATAAATTGATGTCTTTTGGGTTTTCTTTTTTCTTGACCTTGCACACTGAGCTCCTGAGACCACCCCTCCCCAACTCGCTATCCCCCCTTTTCTGCTCAGCTGATCATTTCTCCCTATGAAGAAGCCGAAAATGCCATTGGTCTCGGCAACTTAGGATTTCAACCATTTGCTTGACATTTTTCCTGACACTTTCAGCACCCACGGTTTAGATATCTTTATAAAAATGCATCTAAAAGCCCACCAGGCTAATGTTAAGTAAACACGTTGTGCGATGCATTGTACTTGACTATGTATCCTCCCAGTCATACTTGGAGCTCACCTCCTCCTTCTTTTCATTCCTGTTCTGGACATTGAAGAAGAGCCTTGCTCCTGAAACTTGTATCTCCCATCTGTATGGTACACAAAGAAATCTTCTCCAGCTCCCAGGAAAATACATGGCATCACTTCTGTAAAGGACTCGGTATTTATCTTGCACCCTTCTTAGAGAGTTTCAAGTGCTGTGATCATTTCTTTTTTATTAATAAGAACAGAGACTATCATGCTTGCTTGCTTGCTTGCTTGCTTGCTTGGGGGTTAAAATAAAGTTCAGGAGAACAAATTAACTGGAAAGGTATCTTTCCTTTCTGGGATTTTTTTCATGAGTAAAAATGTATTGAGCCATCACGAGCACCCTTGCCCAGCTGCGGCGCCAGCCCCCTTTCCTCTCAGCACTCCTGCCAGGGTCCTGTGTCATTGTTGGCACCACACACAGGGCCCAGGTTGACCAGCGCTCTTCTCTAAGGCATTCGATTACAGAGGGCCAAGTTCAGATCATCTGCCAGAGGTTTTAGATCTCTGCTGGAACATGACCCATTTCAGAACAATAAAAGACCTTACTGGAACACAGCCATTCTGGAACAATAATCTTCCTGCAGGCTGGGGACAGGTTTTCTGCTATTTTAGAGCTACCATAAGCCTCCCGGAATCATTTACCTTCCCATTGTTCATGAACCCCATCTCGTCCCTTTGTTCATCTTCGTAGGAAAAATCAGGAACTGGCAGGGGAGCCAGTGTTCCTTCTTCATTTGTTCCGGATAAACAATTATGCTCCCTGTGACTGCTCTTTGGGCTGTTATGTAAAGGAAAAAAGGTACTCTGTGTAGCCATTTCATGTTTTCTCCTCTGACCTGGCCTATCAATCAGGTTGTTTAAGTGGCATGCTTACCCAGGGAGGAAGCCAGTAATTACAGTGTACCTTCCACCAACATTAAAAGTTGTAATGGAAAAAGTAGAACTCCTAAAATGAAGGTCTGTTAAATGAAAGCATTAGTAATCATCTCATGTCACCTTCTGGTTAAGAAACACTGGAGTTGGAAGCCACAATGGGCTCAACAACCAGGCATTTATTTATCTAAAATATTTCACCAGGGAAACCCTCGGTTGTGATTTCATTCACGTGGATGCTGCAAGCAGAGAGACTGCCACCCGGAGTTAGGAGTAAGTACCTGGTGTGGTCCCCAAAAGAATAGGTTTCTTATTACATTTTGTGTCTCCTTCTCCTAGTGCAGCCAAATGCTAAGATAGCAGCAGGATGAAGTGGAAAGATCACCACGCTGGGAGTTAGAAGACCTGGTTTCGGGTCCTGGCTCTGCTCCTGACTAGCTGTCTATTGACTTGTCTGTGTCTCTGTTTTCTTATTTGCAAGAACAGGAGGGCTAGACTGGATGGTCTCCTAAGCCTGCCATGCTAAGATTGCTCGGGTCTAGGTCACATAGTGGTGGTCATCGATACCCAATTGTCCAGGCCTTGATTAGTTGGCCTGCACAGGGGTTATAAAGAGCCCATGAAGAATTGGGCCCAGAGAAGGGTAACAGAAGCTTTCCTTAAAATTGGGAGCATGAAGGTCATTCAGTAGGCCTGGGTTGCTCCTCAACATTGTGGGTTTTCCATCTACTCCACTGGTGATGATGGATGACAAATGGTCTATTCCTTAGGTGGCTCAGCCCTGTCTAGAAACAGCTGTGTTGAGAAGGGAACCACATACTCCCCCGCCGCACCCCTTACATGCACAAGTCTATAGTTGCAGCTTCTATTCAGCGCCATCTCTCCACAGTGGGACCCTCCATGCTCATGAGAAGCAGAATAGGCTGCACTTCAGGTTCAGGGAGGTCATCTTGACCACCTGCCTAACCTCTCTCTCTGGAGTCCTGTCCTGCAAGCACCTAGGAGAGCACTGGGTCTCCTCAGCCCACATGAGGCTAGAGTGAGCAGTGGACGCCGACTCACTTTGAAGTTACACAGGCCCCAGGCAGGTCAAGAACATCCACGGGCTCAGATCCTTGCCCAGGAAACATTGCTGTACCTAAGACCGATTTTCCATTTAAATAAGAGTTGAATGGCTCGAGTGCGTCCATCTTCGGCCCTCTCCTTCGCTCCATCGCTCCTCATTGCATCACTCACTTTCACAGAAGGGCTGGCGTCAGGCTGAGAGGAGGCAATCTGTGAGGAGAGCTGGGGAGGAGAAGGGGTTGGAGAAGCCCAAAGGGTCTCCTCACACCTCCTACCTCTTCACAAGTGGGGTACAAATGCCCATAGAAAGAATTAAGACCAAAGAAGAAAGCCTGAAGCTAAAGCAATATCAGGGTTTTAGCTGGACGAACAGCTCCCAGACAAATTGCTAATAATTCATGATCGTGAGCTCCTGGCAGTAAGGACATACTCTGCAGACTGCCTCTTTTGCTGCTAACATAATATAATTTCCAGTGTGAAAAATGGCTAAAGCACTCAGAAATGGTCCAGTCATAGCTCTTCATTAAAACACACACACACACACACACACACACATACACACAACAAAGAAAGCTTTAATTACCTCTGCAGTAGGTCTTTTTGAAAATCAGGTGTTTCAAACTAGAAGCTCTAAGCTGTTTTCCTTGGTTTTGCATGGCTGACAGCAAAATTCAAGAAAGCTTATGAGAAGCTGGGAAAAGTGAATTCAGTGCATGGGCCAGTTAAGTTTTGCAAGTTGAAATGTAAATTCCCTTGGCCATCAATAACCGGATCTTTCTCCTCCTCGCAGTGGCAGGGCCGAGCTGCCAGCTTTGACAGTGAGAGCTCCTGTCCGTCTCCGAAACCACCTCCGACACCGTGAACTGCACAGCCAAGCAACACAAACGGGACTCAGCAATGTTCTTTTTACACTTGTTCAACCGTCTAAACACAGTGTTGTGCAGTTGCAGCGACAGCTGTAGCCGTCTGTCACTCCGGAGTCTTACCTGCTCCTGTGTAGGGCAAGGCTGAGACGCTCGTCGTGTGGTCAGATCTGTCTTAGTCTTTTCTGTCTCCCAAGGTGATGTTTTTGTGGTTTTCGCTGTTTCGGGTCTGCTGTCAAGAAAAGAAGGGAAAAAAAGAGCAGGAGAAAACAAAGGATGAGAGCCCAAAAGTTGGTTCTATAAAATATGATGTAAAATAGCAGTATTTTCAGGAGAGGTGGATTGAGTTTCTGAAATTTTGTGTCTCCACCAAGCTTTGCAACCCTGGAGGAGGAGGAGGTGGGGTAGAGCTGTGGCTGCATTTCCAGTGCCCTGCAGAGCAACACAAAGCAATCCACGAGCTTTTACGAGGCTGATTGTTATTCTTTGAAGCTCTTCGCTGGTGGGACATAAACTAAGATGGGACTCCTGGTCCTGTGTTGAAATCACAAGACTTCTGAGGTGTTCGTGAACCTTCAGCTGGTGTGCAGGGTTCCCCTTGGCTTTCTTCGTGAATTGAAAACGTCCTGACTCCTCATGGGAACTTAGTCACTTTCTTTAGGAATGGTTCCGCTGAAACTAAACATGCCATATGTTTTCTGACGTGCCACAGTTAATGATCACATTTGTTTGAAAACAGAATGTTTGTTCTCAAAAATAACTTTCATTGTAAGGAAAGAGAGGCACATATGTTCTGGAATGATTTCTGCGTTATACATAGCTTTGTAATTCCATGAAATATCAAGTAGCTTCTTAAAATTCCTAAACAGATGAAAGAAAAAACTAGATAAAAATGTTCTTTTCTGAATGGGAAATTTTGAAATCCAAGTAACAGTGTGAGTCCATCTTTCTATGAAGAGTATCTTCTTGATTGAAACCAAGTCAGCTTAAGCCTATTTCAGCCCCATTGACTCTGGGACAATATTTATCTTAAACTTCAGTTCTATAAATTACTAAGTATTTCAGTGTTGTTTGTTTCAGTGGTCGTGAGGGTTTTTTGTTTCCTTTAGATCTCTACCTTAGGCCAAGTTCAGTTAGGGAAAAAAAACATTTGAACTATTCTGCATTGTAACAGCACATTTCTGTTAATAGTGGCCTTCCCTCCAACCCCTCAGACAGGGCGATTTGCTCAGTCTTGGTCTGTACGGTCCTGGTAGGCACATGGAGAGGAGTTTCTACTTCAGCTTGTGACTGCAATGCTGGTTTCCGGAGCTGTGTGTATGACATGCAAGAGGCAAGTCTGCTAGAGAACCCCATCTTCCAACAACAGAAGGTCAAGAACATAAAAACTATTCACACACCTGTGTCTTATTCTTTATATTTGTCACATGCTGTAGAAGCAGCAACAATAAAGTAACCCTCATTTTAAGCCAAGTTATCAGGTTTCTTTGCTGATATAACTTGGGGTAATGTTTTTTAACACTAAAAATGACCAGATTGGGCATGAGCTAACAGGATATTGTAGAAAAAGAAGTTTTCAGCTTAGAAAAGTAAATGTGGGTAAACCTAAATTCCACCCTATACTGAGCCTCAGGCTAGGGACTTATGTATAAAGATCACTTTCTTCCCCAAAACTCTTCTGATTGACAGGCTTTCCTAGTCAGGCAATCCTGCATTTGGATGTTCTCTTTTTTTTTTTTTTTTTTTTTGAGACAGAGTCTTGCTCTGTCGCCCAGGCTAGAGTGCAGTGGTGTCAGCCTAGCTCACAGCAACCTCAAACTGCTGGGCTCAAGTGATCCTCCTGCCTCAGCCTCTGGAGTAGCTGGGACTACAGGCATAAGCCACCATACCTGGTTAATTTTTCTATTTTTAGTAGAGACGGGGTCTTGCTCTTGCTCAGACTAGTCTTGAACTCCCAATGATCCTCCTGCCTTAGCCTCCCAGAGTGCTAGGATTACAGGTATGAGTCACCATGCCCATCCTGAATGTTCTCTTGAGAATAAGAAAAAAACCTAAGGTCATGACAAGACTTTCAGTAGGTGACAAACTTCATTATGTTTCTCGATGCTAGACTGACTCCATCAAGATGGCCATCTCAGCCAGTGAGCAGAAGCTGGGGGTCTTGCCACACACAAAGGGACAATTGAGTTTCCTGGGTCACAAGGAGCCCAGAAATTAGTGTGAGAAGGTCCTTTTAGAAGTGAACTCAAAATCCATGTCCAGCTGTCATCTTTAAACCCTTAGGTAGGTGAGGATACCCATTCTAAACTAAGAGAGTGTGGTCATTTTGAATCATGGAATAGTGTTGCTCGTCTGACGGGTTCCTCTTATATCCAAGAAGCTATCTCACATGAGTGAACATCCCAAAAGTTTCAGAAAATCGTTGCCTAAACTGGTTATGGCCAGCCCTGACACCACCCCAACCAACCACTCCCACTCTTGCTCCAGCGGTCTGGTCTCGGTCAATTCCTACAGGTTTGGGGATCCCACCCCAAGGGAGCTTTTAGCTCCTGGAGCCTCACACCCTCAGGAGAGACTGGCCTCAACCCGAATCATGAATGAAACCTGAATATCTGCCAGTTTCATTATCTAGCCCAGTATTTCTTCCTCCCAGATGGAAATAAAGTGAAATACCAAGTTGATTCATTTGCTGGCTTCCTTTGGAGTACAAAACCTCCTGGGTTGCTGTGAGCTTTGCTGAAGTTGCGATAACCAGGGCCATTTGCACATAGATTTAAAAAAAAAAAACCCGCAAAGTTCCCTTCTCCTTTATTTAATGGTGGTTCTGGGCTGAAGATGCCCGCCTCTGCTTCTGCACTTACCCAGGATGTTAATTAATTGCATCGTCATTTAAAAAATTATGTTGTTAATTACTGCTTTGTGTCTTCACATCCCTGTCACAGCCTGGAGTTTTTATTCAATTAAATCTCTGTCTCTTGCCCATTTCTCTTGTCATTTCATGTTCCTGAGGTTTAGCAGTCAGCACACGCACATGACAACACAGAGCTTTTATTTTTAATCTTTGCTTCATGTAGATAACAACTTCCGTTCTCTCACAGGTAGAGTGGAAGGGCTTGTTTGGTTTTTGTTCTGCCCAAGGAATACCTGTGTACTCCAACAGGCTGGAATCCACCTGTGTGTGTCAGGATTACGGCTCCCAGAGCCTTGGGTACGCAGGGCTCGGCTGTTCCCCCAGCTGTTCAGCTCAACAAGCAGACCCTCCAGGCGCCGAAGCTACTCCAGGGAAGTGGATCACACGCTCCTGTCTGGAAAGTACGATGCTGTCGCCCCGCAGCACAGTAATCTCGCTAACCGATGCGAAGCACAGCTTGGCAAAGCCACGGGAAAACGCCATTGCAGCCTCGAAAATGAAAAAAAGAACATTCTAACTTAACACAGAATATCCTCTCTGCTCACCTCCAGCTTTTAATTACTGTAGAGGGCAGCCCACAGGGAGGAGGGCGGAAGGCGCCGTCCATTCCTGCACGGCTGCATCTCAATCGCTGGCGCTCCACGGTGTGAGGCCGAGGCTGAGGGACCACTGAGAGGATCACTCTGCCGCCCATGGAGGCAGCTGCCCCTTGCCGGGGCCTTCCCATCAGTTCAGCGGCCGGCCAGCAGGATTTGGCGACGTGCTGGTCATCTCTCCCTGAATGCGCCCGGCAGTACGGGCCGGGTTCTGCTGCCATCGCAGCCTTCAGATTTCAGTGGCTGGAAATAACAAAGGCTTATTTCTCATTCACGCTGGGTGCCCATCACAGGTCAGGAAGGGGGCTCTGCTACCATATTGATTCAGGGGGACTCAGGATGACAGAGCAGCCAACATCACAAGCATTGCTAGTTGCCACGCCTGAAGGAAAAGAGCACGCGGAAGGGTCTCAGACCAGCCCAAGTGCTCTGGCCTAGAAGTGGCACCTGTCACTTTCCTTCACAGCCCGTTGCCAGAGCTACCATAGGACCTCCCAAAACATAAGGGTCACAAGTGCCCAGAGAAGAATAACTGGAAATATTCAGTTCACGGCGCTTGGGAAGACCACAGTGAGTTTAAACAGGCCTGTGGAGGCTGACAGCTACTGAACTAGAGATCCGGAGACACTAATGTAGGAAAGCAATAAATCTTTCAGTCTAGTAAAATGGCAATAAGTAACAATAATAGTTCAAGGGAGAAAGTGGACGTGCAGTAAAGGAAGTGGAATAAAAGGCTATAGAAGTCCAAGAAAGAATATCACAGCTCGGCAGAATGAGTGGCAGCTTCCAGAAAGAAGTGGCATCTGATCTAAACCTTTAAGGATGAGTGGGATTTGGAGGCGTGGAGCTTATGAGGAGGGGGCGTATTCCAGGCTGAGGGGGCCATACAAGTGAAGGCCCAGAGCAGAGGAGTTCCTAGAGCTGCCACTATCCTAAGTCCAGGGGAGACAATGAAGCCCCTGGGTCCCACTGCCACCTTGCTGGCACTGGTCAGCCCAGGCAGACTGCAGGGCTTCTGCCCGAGGAGCCCTGTTGTCCCCTGCCCTGAACCCCACTCTGCCAGGCTCTAGACCTGGCCCCTGCCTAGTTCTTGCCAACCACCTCCCCTGGGAGCTGGACCTGCTGCTCCTCTCTCCGTTGCCGGCTTGGTGCCTGCTCCCAAATGGGCCGGTCACCTGGAATTGCACGAATTGCCATATTTTGAGAATCAGTCTAGCTGCCTCAGCCCATTCGCTTACCCAGCCCTCCTCCCTAGAAGATTTCTCAGCCAGAAGCCACTCAGGGCTTTGTGATCTGTGCTGCATCCTGCTCCCCTTCTGGGTGAGAACTACCCAGATGTCTGATTCCCCGGTACAGGGAACAGGACCAGCCTCCTCTCCCCAGCTTCCCTCTGGCCAATTCACATCGGCAAACCTGTGACAAAAGACTGGGGGCAACGAGACGGGGAGACAATTGCAACAGTCTACTCACGAGGGGGCAGAGGGCCGAGCCCAGCGCAAGGAGCGCACTGGACACGGGGCGCCTGCGCGAAGTGGGGTCATCACAGAGGGGAAATGCAACAGGGCCGACAGCTGAGCTCATCTGGAAGACAGGGAGGAGAGAGGGGGATTCATAAATGTCGTATGTTTCTATGCCTTAACTGAGTGTTCTGTGCCTTCCACAGAAAACAGAAACTCAGCAGAGCGAGAAAAAACAATGAGTGCAGTTTGGGCCATACTGAGTTTGAGCTGCTGGAGGGATGTCTAGCAGACAGCTGCAGTTCAAGATGCAGCTAGCAGAGAAGTCGGGTGGGACGTTAGCTTATAGAATGCTTACACACCGAAACGAGATGCGAAGGCAGGAGGCCGACACGGCTAAGCTAGCACGAGGAGACAAGGAGAGCCTCAGAAAGAGGTTCTTCTCCTGCCTTCTGCCTTCTCGAACCATCAACATTTAGAGGTCGAGGAAAAAGAAAGTGATGTGAATAATAATGGAGAGGTGCCCAAGCAAAGCTGATCGATGGAAATATTGATGAACAAAAACAGATCGATCTAGGGCTTCCTGAAATGAGTCTTTATAACAAGCTCATGCAAGTTGCTTACATATAACTCAAAAGTCCATTTTCACCCATGTTTGTAGGACCCCAACTCTTTTTTTCTCCCCTCAACTGTGCCCTTGACATTTTTTTAATTGTGATAAAATATACATAAAATTTACCATCTTAACCATTTTAAGTGTATAGTTCAGTGGCATTAATTATAGTCACATTGTTGTGCAACCATCGCCATTCATCCACAGAACTTTTTTCATCTTGCAAAACTGAAACTCTATACCTGTCAAACAATAACTCCCCATTCTCCTCTCCCAGCTCCTGGAAACCACCATTCTACTTTCTGCCTCTGTGACTATGACTACCCTAAGCACCCCATATGAGTGATATCATACAGTGTTTGTCATTTTGTGGTTGGCATATTTCACTTAGCATAATGTCCTCATGGTTCATCCATGTTGTAGCATGTGTCAGAACTCCCTTCCGTTCTAAGGAGGAACAATAAGCCATTGTGTACCTATGCCCCATTTTGCTTGTCTGTTCACCCATCAGTGGACACTTGGGTTATCTCCATATTTTAGCTGTTGTGAGTAATTTTGCCATGAATATGGGTGTACAAGAATCCTTTTGAGACATTGCTTTCAATTCCTTTGGATATAGACCCAGAAGTGGAATTGCTGGATCATATAGTAATTCTATTTTTAATTTTTTGAGGACCACCATACTGTTTTCCATAGTAGCTGCACTATTTTACATTCTCATCAGCACTGCACAAGAGTTCCAATTTCTCGATATGTTCACTAACATTTGTTTTTTTGATGGTAGCCATCCTCATGGATGTGAAGCAATATCTCATTGTGGTTTTGATTTGCATTTTCCTAATGATTAGTGATGCTGCACATCTTTTCATGTCTTTATTGGCCTTTTGTATTCCCTCTTTGGAAAAATGTCATTCAAGCCCTTTGCCCATTTTGAATAGGATTGTTTTTGTTGTTATTGTTGAGTTGTAGGATTTCTCCATATATTCTGGATATTAATTCCTTATCAGATATGTGATTTGCAAATATCGTCTCCCATTCTGTGGGTTGCCTTTTAATGCTGTTGAATGTGTTCTTTGATGCAAAAAGTTTTTAATTTTGATGAAGTTCAATTTGTCTTTTTTCTTTTGCTGTCTTTGATACCATATCCAAGAAATCATTGCCAAATCTAATGTCATGAAGGTTTTCACCTATGTTTTCTTCTAAGAGTTTTATAGTTTCAGCTCCTTATATTTAGGTCTTTGACCCATTTTGAGTTAAGTTTTGTATATGCTGTAACATAAAGGTCCAACTTTATTCTTTTGCATATGGATATATAGTTTTCCCTGTATCATTTGTTGAAAAGACCTTTCCCCATTGAATGGTCTTGGTACCATTGTTAAAAATCATTTAACCGTATATGCAAAGGTTTATTACTGAGCTTTTTATTCTATTTCATTGGTCTATTATGTCTGTGTTTATGCTAGTAACACACTGTTTTGATTACTGTAGCTTTGTAGTTAAGTTTTGAAATCAGGAAGTATGGGTCTTTTGACTTTGTTCTTTTCCAAAATTGTTTTGGCTATTTGGGGTACCTTGAGATTCCATATGAATTTTAGGATGAATTTTTCTATTTCTTCAAAAAAATCATTGGGATTTTTATAGGGATTACACTGAATCTTCAGATTGCTTTGGGTAGTATTGACAGGGACCCAACTTTTGAGGACACTACAATCACCCTACAAGGTGCTATTTGCTGACATTCTGTCTACCTCATCTCTGGAGGCCCAACCAATATACACATGTTGTGATCCTTAGTGCAGAGCTAAGTACAGTATGGAGTTCAAACCCAGCTAACCAGATCTTTTACACTAAACTCAACTCTTGCCAATTTCCTATGGAAGTCATCTCCCACAACTGCAAATGTCCTGGCCCAGTTCCCAACCTGCCAACAAAACTCAAGCCCACAGCTCAACTTCTCTCTCCTGTCCTACCTCAGACCAAGAATGCTCAAGAACTTCAGCTGGATTTACTCCCATTATGGCAGGCTCACCTGTTTTTCAGCAGACACATAGATATTTACTCATCCATTCACTCAACAAACACGTGTTGAGCATCCAGCGTATATCCGGTCTCATGCTAGGGCTGAGGACATGCAAATTAATAATAATAACAACTAACATACACTAAGCACTAACTATATACCAGGCACTGTTCTGAGTGCTTTACATGCATAATCTCATTTAATCCTCCCTCCAACTCTAAAAGGTTAAGGAGCTTGCCCAAGGTTACAAAACTGAACCCAGGTAAATCCCAGAGTGCACATGTTCAAGCATGATGCTAAGCTGCCTTCTAATAAACACAACTCTTTAAGGAATTCACAATCCAGAGGAGGTGACAGATGCATAAATGAAAAATTATAATATGGTAAGAGCAAAGCTAGAGATATACCAGAGATTTAAGGCATCCCAAAGAAGAAGTACCTAGCCCAGACATTTCTGCATATTCCCTCATGGTGCACTGCTGTATGTACCCTCCGCAACCCCAGCCTCATCCCTTCCCAGAGAGGGCCCTGCAGTGGCCACTTTGAGAACCATCAGTCATGCATATTAATTTGATCCCCCACATCATTTATTCCAGGAACAGCAAACGAGTGGTGGGATCTGCCCTTCATACCCAGCCAATCACCCGACAAACATGTTCTATGACAGACAATGCAAGGGGAAGTCGAGTCTCAGTGCAACTTAGCAGCTCTACTGAAAAGCAGTGTTGAGCTCACTAAAGGCAGGCAGGCTAATCAGGCTACAATAGGCAGTTCCGAACAAAACCTGGGCCATTAGACTTGACGAAAAGGGAAGTTCAATGATGAGCTGCCCCAGGAGAGGGCAGACAGAACTGAGAGGGTTCAGAGGAACCCCGCACACTCAGGCACGCCCACAGGCTAGCTCAGCTCTCCTGCCTTCTCGAATCTCTTTGGCTTCTGTACCACAGTTGTGAGTCTTCCTGCGGGGATCTCAGCTGAGGATGACTAACGTGCAGTAAATTAGTGCCGGGGGCAGGAACGGAGGGGATATGTGACTCTTTTCCCTGAGGTGGCTCTTTTTTCCACACAGATTGGGGAAGTTTGGTGACACATCAGGGATTATCCAGAGAGACAGAGAGCACGACGTGGATGGTGCCTCAGGCTTTGCTGAGTCCTGTAGAATTTTTCCTTTTCTCTGTGGCTTCACCTTGCAGTCTGTGCCCGAGCCAGGTGTGTGGGAACTCTTCAGGTGAAGACGAAAAGGAATGAAGACCTGTGGCTGGAAATTCTAAGTGTTTTTGGAAATGCGAGTCCCTGAGATGACAGAGGACTTGGTAATCACAGTTGAAAGGGCTGTGGCCCTTTGTAGCACGGTCTTTCATCTCCCTGGAGAAATTACCGACAACGACACACGGCAGTTAAAATGGGTTGTGAAATCAAAGAACCAGACAAGCTTCGGATATGATCTTCCTTAAAATTAAATTAAAATAAAGAAAGAAGTGACCTTCTTTTCCCAATGATGCAAATATGCCTGACTTACTATGCGGAGAGAGTCCCAGTGTGTCTCCTGGACTCTGCTCGGTCGCTGCCTTCCTTCTCCACTCCCCTCTCCCTGACAGTGAAGCTGGAGAGTTCATTTAATTCTCCAGTTTATTTGATCCCAGCGGCTACCTGACATGTAATGCTGTTTCCTGCCAGATTTGCCACATGAAGATGGATTCCTCTCTCGGACCCCAGTAGATTTGCTAAACTCAGGAGCCTCGAGCCAGAAGACCTGGCTTAAATTCTGGCTTCTCGAGCCTCCCCTTTCTACGCCGTATAGATCACTTAACCTCTCTGAGGGTCATTTCGCTCCCTGTAAAACAGGGTTATGCCAGTTTTGACGGCAGAGGTCGGGCTCGGCCTCCGACCTGGCCCAGAGAACGCATTGCAGCCCCACTGCCTGGACAGTCTCCCCTTTCTCGCCCTGCTCACCGTTCTCAGCTGGGAACAGAGGTCATAAGCCACTGTGCTGCTCTCAAGCCTGGAGAGGGTGGCAAGGAGCAGCGAGGGGGTGTAAGCAATAAATCAAGTGGCTGTGTAATTAATTTAGAATAACTCAAGCACTAAACGTTGAAGAGAAACAAAAGTGGTGGCATTTAATGAATGTGGCAGTCGGTATCTCACTCATTCCAGCTGTCTTTTTAAATGTCAAATATCTCACGGTTCCTTTCCGTTGCAGCTGAAGAGGTAGGTACCAGCAACAATAATTGTGGTCTCTGCCCAGTAGGTTAGCGTGGGCACGTAGCCTCAGAGGCGGGAGGTCCTAGAGGCTGCAGGAACGGGAGACAGTGCCCGTCACCCCCAGAGAGCTGGACGCTGCAGCTGCTCCTCGGGCCCCCACCGGTCATTCTCCTTGCTCTTCACTACCTTCTTGCCGTCAACCATAAAAAACACACAAGGTGTCCGCACCAAGAGAAAGGTAGTGTGTTTTGGTGTCGATTTCCCCATTTGTGCCTCTTCAAACTTCTCAGAGCTTGAAAGTTTGGAAGAGAAAAACCTTAGCTGAACTCCAGGGAGCGAGAAAGCCAGGAGATGGCTGCTCCACAGAACTCCAGGCTCAGGAATTTCCATTCTGAGCTGATTGGCCCTCGGTTCAGTCTTCTATAAATACCAGATACTGCTTCAGAGACGAACCAGGGGAACAAACCAGCTGGATTTTCACTTTTGCGGAAAATGTGAAGCCAAGTGGCACCAAACAGTTTTCATCCCGAACTCCAATCTGTACCCCCTGAAGAGAGCTCCCCACTTGCAGCCACAGCTGAGCAGCCAGTCCCTTAACCTCACAGGGTGCTGAGGGAGGAAGAGGAGGGACAGCTAAAGCCCAAATAGAAAATCGACTGGTGCTCAACCAACCTGGAAGTTTACATGGCCTAGGCAACCTTAAAGTCCCAGCAACGCCAGCCCCCTGACCAGAGTGCAGCTTCTGGCTTGAGGAGTAAAGAGGCCCGTGGTCTTCCAGGCCACCGGGGGAGAAGGGCAGGGTGAGCCAGCAAGGGACAGATGTGAACAGCTCAGCCGTGGCCAAGCACAGCGGCTCAGGGACGACACAGATGTGTCAGAGGAGAGTCCACCCTTCCACTATCCCGCTTACAGCCAGGCTGTCCAGGGAGTCCATTTGTTTAAAATGCAAATTGTGGAAGCCAGAGCTGCCATCTAAGTGCACCCTGGTTAGGGAGCAAAGCCAAACCACACGGACACTCACCCCCACTGCCTTCTCTCAGCCAACGGCTTTTCGACAGAAGCATTCCCAATCCATTTCCTCCACGGCTCATGGAGTGCCTCCTGCAGTCCCTCCTTGAGGTCCTCTCATCTGACTCTGGTCTCCTTCGTGGGATCCAGTTTTGCCACCGCCCCAGCTCTTATACACAACTCCTAGAAGTGAGAAGGCCCCAGGCTCAGTCCGCGACTTCTTCCCAGCCCTCCACCCTCTCCCTGCACCCCCTTACCCACCTCTGCTTCCACCTCGCCTACCACCTCGGCACCACAGTTGATCCGTGTCCCCTGCGTCATTACTCTTTAGGGAACCAGCTTGCCAGCTCCCATTAGACAAGGCCCAGGAGTCCTGCCCCAACTCAAACCCCACATACTCCAAAGCAAACTTCTTTCAGAGCCGGCTCCTCGGCCCCCGGGACTTCAGTAGCATTGACCCATTGGTTTAATCCTTGACTACCTCTCTCCCTCATTTGGTCATATTCATTTATTCTTCTTTCGTGTCATCTCCTTTCTTATCTAGTGCCCTACTCTTTCTCTGGACCCTCATTGCATCCCTCCTGGATTACTGCTGTCATCTCTCCTACTTGGAATTTCCTCTTCTCACCCTCCTCCATGCCAACCCAGGGGCTGAAAACTCTAATACGTTCCGGAACTAAGCAGGTGGCATGAATGTGTGAGGCAAAGGTAGGTTAGTAGATCATGGGCACTGGAGGGTGAAAGCTCCATCTAAAGACATTCAAATTCAATTATTAAAAAAAAAAAACCAACACTGCTGGCAAACTAATCAGATTCAGTCCCTGGACAACTACTTCTGAATCCCTAAAAAGCTAGCCTCCACTTCCCTAGTGGATTAATCACTCTAATACCTTTGGTATGCATCCCGCCATTATTCAAACAATTTTACTGACTTCCCTTTTGCCCACAGGAGGGGAAAAGAATGATTAATATTTGCATAGAGCTTTAAGAATCACTAAACTCCAAACAATTCAGAGAATCAGAAAAAAATAAAAAAATTAAAATTAAAAAAATAAAATTACCAAGGACTTTGCCTTACGTGAAACTGACGATGCATTACTCTGGCATTCGGGACACTTCATGGGTCTTCACCACCCATTTCTATGGTCAAATGCAACCCCCTCCTCTCACCACGCTTTGCTTTGTGCAGACTCTCCGCCCCCAGGATGCACCCCCTCGTCCCAGCCGCAGGACACTCGATCTGTTCATTCTTTAGCGCGTAACTCCAGCCTGTCCCAGAAAAACCTCTCAGAGCCCTGCAGAAGCAGTGTTCTACCCTCCCACATCCCGAAGCCAGCACTGGGCACGCTCCCTCGGTGGATGCCGGTGTCTGATCCTTTCTTTCGTGCCCGTTTCTCATCCGGCTTCCTCCCACTCCCTGCACATCCAGGTGCCCCATCCTGGCGAGCCTGCCTGAGAGGAAGCACCTACTGCCAGAAGGGATAGGACGCATGAGCCGAGGCCAGAGTCAAGTACCCAGACTCGGAATACTGAACGTGGGCTTCAGAAACAGTTTCTAGAAAACCAAGCTTAATGGTAACTCCACAAACAGGTTCTATGGTGGACAATGCAAGAAGAGTGAAGTCTCCCTGTAACTCAGCAGAGGATGATCTCCAGCAGTGACTCTCAAACTTCTCTGTGCATTTGAACAACCCCAAAGCTTGTTTAAAATGCAAATTGTGGACCTTATAATCCCAGCACTTTGGGATGCCAAGGTGGGAGAATCACTTGTGGCCAGGAGTTCCAGGCCAGCCTTGTCAACATAGTGAGACCTCATCTCTACAAAAAACTAAAAAATTAGCTGCGCATAGTGGTGCATGCCTGCAGTCCCAGCTACTCTGGGAGGATCACTTGAGCACAGGAATTTGAGACCTTATCTCTGAAAAAAAAAGAAAAGAATAAATTGCTACCCATAGAAGTTCTGATGTGCTAGATTGAAGCCTAGAAATTGGAGCCTAAGAATCTGTATTTCAACAAGCTGGTGGGTGATTCTGATGCATAGTAAAGTCCAGGCTCACACATCGAGGAACATTTAGTCCCAAGAATTAGAGATTTGCCTTTACCTGGAGTGGGAGTGGGACAATTGTTTCCAAGACAAGAAGACCCTGACCCAGCTGACAGAGGGATTATGTTCTGAATTCCACATGACAGGGCAGTCACAGAGGGCTTATGTCTACCCTGGTCTGTTCACGGACAGTCTTAGGGTGTGATTACCCTCCCTCCCCCGCCACTGCCCTCTGCCAGGCATGTGGGCAGCACATTGCTAACTTGCACAGGAGGGGTGTTAGCAAAGACACGTGCTCTGGAAGATCTGCCCAGTGCCACGAACACTACTTCAATTCAGTCTGCACTACAGCAGGGTGAGCCATCTGCTTCCTGTGACCACTTCCCTACCTCTGTCTCCGTGGAGCAAAAGCAGAAGCAGACAGGCTGATGGTGACTGAGAGCATCTGTTCTAGACAGGCTGACTGCAGGCTGGGGACAGCAAGGACAGGAAGCAGTGGTGGAGTTCTGCCCTGGCCTAGGGACCTCCTCAGGAGCCCCTCCACACACCTCTCTCCCTAACACAATCTTTTATTTCCTATAGTCAGTAAGCATTGCCTAAGATCCAAAGGGCCTTAGAAGACTTTTAGGAGCAGACTCTAGGTGACCAGAGTCTGACAGGGCAGAAGGCAAGAGAGAAGGTGGAGGCCTAGGAGGGCACCAGTCCTAGCCATTGGGTCTGAAGATGAGAGGCTGACTGAACCTTAAGTTCTCTGCCCATGAGAAAATGTCTTGAGTTGCCCAAAGCAGTGATCTCTCTCCCAAGCTCCCGGCTCCCTGCTGGAGAACTCCATGCAGATGGCTGCAACAGCTCAGAATCTGTGCTTCCTCTCCCAACTGACTCTTCTCCCTCCCAGCCACCGGTCCCCCTGTGTCCCCTCTCTTGTTATGGCACCATGAACATTCTCATCCCCAAACCCAGAGCCTCTGAATCATCTTCTTTCTCTTCCTCCCTTACCTCGGCCCCAACCACTCACCAAATTCTGTCCATTCTACCAACAGAATGTCTCAGACCTGCCCCCGCCTTTCAGAATCTGCACCCTATCTTAGTTCAGGTCTTCTTAACTTCTGGCTCAGGTGACACAGGAATTTCCTAAGGGGTCTTCAGGTCTCTGCTCTTCTACCTCCCTCCCGCTTTGGTTCCCAACCTGGCACTCTCAGATATCTAAGGATCTTCAATATTTAAAAGAACTACTGGAAACTATACATTTATCTCACTAAAGCCTCATGGACTGTTAATAAATGTAATGTGTTAAATGTCAAAAATCAAACTGTCAGATCTATGGGGGTAAATTAACAAAAAGGGTTTTTTGGTAGTGAAATGTTGGGACCCACTGCCAATCTACTTCACACAGTCCCAGTTAGCTCTCTCTCTAAAACAAAGGTCTAATGTCACTTCTCTTAAGACTCCTGTTCCTTCCGACTCCTTCCTGTGGCATTCAAGTCCAGCCACCATTGGGCCCTGCATGTTCACTTTCTCTCTCCACGTAGGCTGCATTTCTTAAACACCCATGCGTGCCCACTTCCCCATGACTTTGCTAGTGCTGCTCCTTCCTAGAACATTCTTCCATCCCACCTTTGCCCCTTGAGACCTTTCTTATCCTTCATATTCCTGTTCGAATGTCTCCCCTCCATCTTCCCTGAGTTCTGTACTTCCCAGATCAAAATTCAGTAGCTCCTTTTTCTCGGTCCCTGTAAGTCCAATGCTTGTATCATCTTTCTAGTACATATTTCTTTCTAATATACATTATAGTGAAGGTCTCCTCCGTCAGAGTGGAGGCTGCTTGAGAGCTGATGTCCCCAGAGACATCCCTACTTTGTCCCCACTTTGCATAGGACCTGGCACATATTTGGTGCTTGATAAATGTTCGTTGGATAAATATAAATGTGAATGAATGAGTAGATGACTTCTCCTACAGGATAAAATTCACATTATCATAATGACCCAGAATTATCCTACACCATCCACAGACCACAGAGTCATTTCTGGAGAAATAGGCTAAAAAGAAAATACCTTTGGAAAAGTCTATAAGTGTTCCCATTGCCACTCTGGTCTCAAGTGGCTACATAGGACCAGAATGGCCGCCATCTTCCAATAATACTAATACTAGTCACGGCGGCTGTCATCTGTTAAATGATTATGATGTGCCAGTCACCGTGCCGAGTTCTTTATATACAGTATCTGATTTAGTTCTGGCATCAGCCCTATGAGGTAGGTACTGTTAGTATCATCTCTTTATATGGATAAGGAAACAAGTAAGAGAAATAAAGTAACTTGCCCTAGGCCAAGAGGAGGAGCTGAGACTCAAACCTGGATGCATCTGACCCTAACTGCTCTGTCCTACGTCTGGAGGACATGGGCACCTCCTATGTCTGTGCGGACAGCTCAGACAACAGGTTTCTCCCTTACCAGGAACCTGCGAGCTCCACAACGCAGATTGGGCCCAGGCCACAAAGGACAGACCACTGACAGCGCTTGCCCTGACCTCGCCAAAGTGCAGGTTCCCCTCCAGGCCCCCAGACACTGCCCAGGAAACATCATCTTTTTCACCCTAGAAACCTGGGCCCATGCCGCTCAGTGTCCCCAGACTGAACATGCTACCTCTGTCCCACATCAGCCTTCCTCCCTCCACTAAGTTGTACCTGGTGCCAAGTGCCTCTGATGATGGATGCTTTCAATATTTTGGCCAGTCTCACTAGGAAGATTTGAATATAAACCGGGCCAGCAGGCAAAGGTAATCAGGTGGCTCCTTCCTGATGAGGGAGGAGGATCAGCAGGTATAAGGTCAGGGATCAGAGTCCTGGTGTGCATTTAATTAAGTATCACTGTTCTCTTCACACGCTGGATGGCAAAGCTCGAAAAGATTCCAGCCAACCTCTTTCCTCCTGGTGAGAGTGGAGGAAGGAGGCCAAGGAGGAGGCCCCCCCGAAAATCAACAAAACAAAACTAAACTAAAACACAAAACAGAGCAGTCACAATCCCAAGCCTCCTTCTTCTGCATTCTCAGCCCTTAATTATGAAAAAAATAACCAAAAGGAAACAGAGAAAACCCTGAGGACAGGGCTCTAGACAACCCCAGGACAGACAAAAGAATTGGAGGAAAAGGAAGGAATGTTTAAAAACCAGTTAGGTGGTAGCTTGGAGTCATCCCATTTAAATTCTAACAAGGCCGGTATTCTGAGATAACAAAGGGCACTGTGTTTAATTAAGGGTATAAATGGTAGAAATATGAGACAGGAGCTTTTATGGGCTGTTAATGAGGTGGGTGGGAAATCTCTAAAAATAAACCATGGCAAGTTGAAAGGGTAATTAGGGGTGCAAAGATAAACAGAGGGTGTCAGTTTGAGAGAAGTTCCCCCGCAAAGGCTCCTCCATCATGTCCTGGGTAGGTAGGGCAGGGCAGAGAGAAAGAGAGCCCCCAAGGAGTCAGGACACAAGGATCCTCTTAACTTGTCTTTTCTTCTTCCCAGACTTTTCAAAATGATAAGGAGCTTCCCCCTCACCACCGCCCACAACAACCAACCAGAGCCGCTGTGAGGCAGGCTATGCCTTATTTAACTGGGGCTCTCCAAAGAGGATTGAGCAAATATTAGGGGATAAGAAACCTTAAGAGCTAAGTGATAAAAATCAATCCGGTTCCTGCCTTTGAGCTGATAGCCAGGAATTGTGCCTGTGTGCATGGGTACATGGACACACAAGCACACAGTTGCTCACACACACACACACACACACACACTCTCAGGCACATAAACAAACCCCCACTTGTCAGTTGAGATTTCCAGCCAAGGCCAGTGCTCATAATAGAGAGTAGGCGGTTGCTCACCCTTGAGGTGGATTTGAGATGTTCTTGTACGCTTCCCACCGCCCACTCCCACCTCCACAATCTTTCTCCCCTTCCCCATTAACTGTCAAAATGCTACCACATTAGAAAGTTGTTCTGTGGTCAAGTTTGGGAAATTCTTCCCATAATATGCCCTGCTGGGAGATGCACATTAACACATTTAATGCTCTGAGAAGAACTGTGGTCAAGAACTTTTTGTTTGTTTAACCGAGCATTTCCCAAACCTTTGACCGTGCAACCCCTTTTCCACAAAATACCGTTTGTCATCCTCTCCACTCTCCACTCCCAAGTAGTAAAATCTGGGGCATTAAACAGAGCCCCAGGCACCAGGAATTGGACATATCGAGGGATAACGTTAGAGCACAGGACTCTTCCTCTTCCATGGAAGGGGCAGATCAGTCATCTCTCCCAAAGTGGGGGAGCCAGGGTGTGGGGAGGAGGAAACCCTCAAAGGGAGATAAAGAGCTCTGGGATAAACATCCCCATTTCATTCATCTACTGTCTTGACAACTTCTCTGCAAATACCAGGCAATACTGGTCCTTAAGATCATAAAGTGGTGCCCACCCCAAGAGGAGAATTCTGGTCAAGGGCATACAGCTCTTCCCTGTGAATTCTGAGTCCTTGCTGTTCCTAGAGGAAACTGAGAAATGGACTCAGCCAGAAGCCCCGCCCATCAGCACTACTGCTGTAGGCTGTGTGACTCAGGCAAAGTAACTTAACTCTTTTTTTTATCACGTTTCCTCATTTGTAAAATTAAGACAATAATAGCTATTCCACAGAGTTGTTTAGAAGGGCAGGTAAAATAACATATGCAAACATTTAATATCTTATGATGTACTATATAATGTAAGGTATTTATAATGATCAGAATAACATTTTCTCTTTTCCTCTATCCTCCTTGGGTGGTTTCATCCACTCCCACCCGGGGTTTTGATTCCATGGAAATGTAGATAGATCTGAAAAACATCTCCATCCAAATCTCTCTCCTAAACTCTAGATTTCTGCTACAGTTTAGGATTGATTATAAGAAAGAAGAAATTCAGTGAACTCCAAGGATGGAAAAATGAAACATTGCCAGATCTGAGAGGATGTGGAAATCACGGGAAACCCATTAAGAACGGAAGCAGCAACTCTGTCTCTCCCTCTCAGGAGTCACCAGTCTCTCCAAGGGTCTGCTGCATTCTCTTTTGGCACCCCACCACCTTCCTCTGTCTACTTACCGTCCCCCCAGTGTATAGTACTCAACTGACGAGCCCACCCCAAATGGCAATAGACTCCATGTCTCTTTGTTCAAATGTTGGGAGAAAGAGTCTGCTTGGATGACTGTCCATTCAACTCAGACAACAGAAGTCATAAGATTGGCTGCGCTGGGTTAGGTATCCATCCCAGGTCTGTGTGGTATATAAAGCTGTCCCTACCAGCATCACTAGATAGGACAAATAATGAAAGCCTGTCAGTTTCATTCTATTGCTTGCCTGGCACACATATCTTTTTCCCTATTCAGACATTTACAAAGACGCTTTCATCTAACTCGATCACATTTACAACTACAAATCATATATCTTCTTCCCACAGGAAACAACTTGAAGGCGTATTCTGCTTCTCATTCAAAGGCAGTGAACGTCATTAGTCCATCTCAAAGGTTGCTTGCCTGCCGCAGAATCCACAATATTCAAGTTATATCCATTCCTCTCTAGTTTTCTGTGAGATCCTGTCCAAAAGTGACTTCTCATCTTCCTACTGTCTATGAACTAAATGATAAATTTAACCTCTGCCATCCCTCAACATCCAACAATGGAGTGAAAACAGGCAGACAGCATTAAAAAAAATCATTTACTTAGAAAAATAGAGAAAAGAAAAGAAATCTCTAGAACAAGAACAATACAGCGCTCCTTGCCAAGCCTATACTGAATCCTGAAGCTATAGGGGACCCTGGCTGGCACACTGTAATACCGGTGTCCTTGGGAGGCTGTCTATTCTTTTTTTTTTTTTTTGAGACAGAGTCTCACTCTGTTGGTCAGGCTAGAGTGCCATGGCGTCAGCCTAGTTCACAGCAACCTCAAACTCCTGGGCTCAGGCAATCCTCCTGCCTCAGCCTCCCGAGTAGCTGGGACTACAGGCATGCGCCACCATGCCCGGCTAGTTTTTTTTTCTGTAGATATCTTTTAATTGTCCAGCTAATTTCTTTCTATTTTTAGTAGAAACGGGATCTCGCTCTTGCTCAGGCTGGTCTTGAACTCCTGAGCTCAAGCAATCGACCTGCCTCGGCCTTCCAGAGTGCTAGGATTACAGGCGTGAGCCACCGCGCCTGACCTGTCTATTCTTAATAGTTGAAATGAATCCTGAGGACCAGGCCAATAGATTTTCTGTTGTTTAGAACTCAGGATTAGCTTCTTCAATCTGACCGTCCTTCTCATAATGGCTGGCCTTCTCATAATGGTACAA
>CAUYSK010099010.1:0-23694 GCA_963575035.1 Avahi laniger
CTATCATTTTTGATCCAGCAATCCCATTACTGGGCATCTACTCAAAAGAACAAAAGACATTCTATAAAAAAGACATCTGCACTAGAATGTTTATAGCAGCACAATTCACAATTGCAAAGATGTGGAAACAACCCAAGTGCCAATCGATACATGAGTGGATTAATAAAATGTGGTATATGTATACCATAGAGTACTGCTTAGCCACAAAAAACAATGGTGAAATAGCACCTATTGTATTATCCTAGATAGAGCTGGAACACATTCTACTAGTGAAGTATCACAAGAATGCAAAAACAAGCACCACATGTACTCACTATCAAATTGGTACTAACTGGTCAACACATATGTGCATATGTGGTAGTAATATTCATCAAGTGTCAGGCAGGTGGGAGAGGGGAGGAAGTGATGAGTATATTCACACCTAATGGATGTGGTGTGCACTGTCTAGGGGATGGACAAGTTTGTAGCTTTGACTCTGGTGAGGAAAAGGCAATATATGTAGCCTAAACATTTGTACTCCATAATATTTTGAAATTAAAAAGAAAAAACAAAAACAAAAACAGAAATGCTCCAGGCATAAAAGCAGGAAAAACATGGTTGATGCATTTTCCCTTCATTCTAACAACCTTCGACTGTATCTGCTGAGCTTCATCCTGCTGAGTGGACCCTAAACCTCCATTACATCCTTTGTCTCTCAGGAGCAGCCTCTCCACCCTCGTCTTACACAAATCTGGCAAAGGATATAAAAACATCATCACAGTATATTTGTATATTTTAAAACTTATATTGGTACTGCTCCCTTCAAACTAACAAAGCAAAACAATGTTGTGAATTGTTTTTCTAGCAATACTGGCAGAGTAATGCTATTCCATGTAAAATTTATTCCACCTTTCAAATTAATATGGTTGTAAATGTAACTTTTGATTTACTGAAATTATAGCTTTATTTTAAAAATCAACAAAAAATACTTATTTTTTTCAGATATGTGAGATCCAATCTGGTATTACAAGTCCTATGTATATTTCAGATGATAGTATTTTTAAAAATAAACTTGCCACTTACCCTCCAGAAATGTAAACTAAATGTTCTTTATTACTAGGTTTCAAAACCATAGCCAGCCTGATTTTTTAAGTTCACCTTATATACCATGATAATTGGCTGTCTTAATTTAACAAGTTACCAGCAATTGTGGTCACCTCCCAAAGTTCAATTTTTAAAATTAGGATCAGGGGTTTTGAATCCCTGAGTTGATGCCTTTTTTTTTTTTAGATAGATTTACTGTATCTAACTAGCTAGCTATTCATCTGTTTTATTTAAATAAATATTCACATGCATCACATTGTTCATGTATTACGTGTTATATTATAGCCATATAAATATGAAGGGATATTTTATTTTGGGAAGGAATGTTTGATTTGGCATTTGTTTCCCCAAAACTGTACCCAACAGGTGGAATAAATTATTGACATTGTACTGTTGTGTGTGTGTCTGTGTGTCTGTGTGTGTCAGCTGTTAATCTGTCATTCGATCTTCATAATGGCAAAAAGAAGAATTTTATTTTAAGTAGTTGATTTCAGTGACACAGTTCAAACTATCTTAAATGTGTTCACCTTCAAAACAAATGACTCTATCTTCTCCGAAGCAAGGAAAATTATATTTAATAGTTATAGATGAATTTAATCTTGAAATGAAAATATGCCTAAAGTGAATCTCAAAAAGAGCAAGCTGAATAGGCATTTTGAAAAGAAAGTAAATGTATCTGCATTTAACAATAACAACAACAAAAAAAATCCCATATTCAGACTTTCAAAAAATTGCTCTTTGAAGGAGTTCCCATTTTGACTTCTCTGGACAGCACCAATGTTGTGAAAATGTATTTGATTAGCACAGGTCACAGGCAGCTGGTGAACTGAGTATTATGACATTACTTCTTAAAGAAGATGCTTCAATAAATAAGATCTCTAATTTTATTGTTCTTAATACTTAAACATAGTTTTTTATTTGATTGATTCCTACTAGAGAAATGATATCCTCCAATCCCCAACAAATGCTGCAATGTTGAATATCGCCCTTATTAATGTAACCACATGATGGGAATGTTCCAGATCGTGATAAAAGGGAAAAGACCTGTAGCATAGCACAGTATTAAGAGCATGGACTTTAATGGCAGGCTGCCTCCACTTTACCACTGGCAGAGCAGTGACTTATGTTAAAATGCCACTCTTTTCTAAAATAAACATCATAATAGTATCTACCTCTTGGAGGTCATGTGTGGATTGAATGAGCTGACATATGTATATATGCATACACATATATATGTAATTATGTGCAATAGTTTCACATAGTAAGCATGATATAAGAGTTTTTATTATTAAGATACAGAATATAAAGGCATTTCAAGGGAATTTAAAAAGCTGAAAATTATATATTAATTATATATTAATCAAAACACCACTGTGTAGAAAATTTTAAAATAAAAACCTTTTAAAGACCTACTATACATGAGACATTAAATATGTTATTTTATCCTCAGACAGCTTTATAAGTTAGGTATTATTATCATTCTTTTATTAAAAAAAAGAGAAATTAATTTATTCATCCAAGATCAATGAACCAGTATACGGTGGGAAGAGTTCTAATAAAGTGTGCTTGTGCTAGGGCCTGACCACTTAACCACTGCACAGCACTGCCTCTTATGTAATCCTAATCCTTACATGTGGGATTTATTGATGTGAGTGTATGTAAATGTAGCACCTGGTTTTACAGAGTATAAATGAGAAATCAAGCCATGCTGTAATAACTGGGATACTGGGTGAAATGATGGAACAAAATAATAGTAATTAATTTGCTATTATATGGACTTACATGTCAATGATCTATTGCTGCATAAAATGCAACCCTAGAATGTTGTGGCTTTAAAGCAACTACCATTAATTTAGTTCATAATTCTCCTGGGAAGTTGTTTTAATTGTGGGTGAAGTCTGCTGATCTTGGAGAGCTTGACCATGTATGTGTGTAGTCAGTTGTGTTGGCTCGGGGCTGACTGGTCCCAAATGGTCACACTCACACGTCTGGCAATTGGCTAGCTCTTGGCTAAGGTCCGTTGGTTCTCCTACATTTGGTCTCTTCCACAGGCTTATTCATATGGTGGCAGCAGTCCAAGCTGAAAGGGCTCTTGAGGTTTAGGCCCAGGATTTGCATAACTTCACTTCCTTCGTCTTCTTTTACACAAAGTGTGTTGCAAGGCCAGCTCAGTTTCAATGGTTGGGAAAAAGATTCCTCCTCTTAATGAAGGTAACAAAAAAGTATTGTAGCCAGTTTTTGCAATCTGCCATGGCTTATTTGGAGGCAATCCTACCAAGTGACTTTATTTCCTTAGATTAGCATGGCAGACAATGTGGAAAAGAGGAAGGCAATAAATGGAAATTAGTACCATGAGCTCATAATATCAGCTTTAAAACTATTGACAGAAATCTGGGAAAAAAAGCCAACCTCTGAGTGAGGCACTTCATGGTGTTTCCATTGAAACATAATCTAGGAATTAGGACAATCAATGTTGCTGTTTTTTAAATTAATCTTTGTACAGCAGGGTTAAAAATAATAATTTTTATAAAGCTCCATCATTCTATTTCTCTGATTTACATCTCGAAAAGGAGCAAAGAATTAGATATTCTACACCTTCTTCACCCACCACGATTAAGCACTTACAGTTTGGTTAAATGAGATTAGTCTTGTAAAACAGATACCTCATATTTGTTTAAAATCTAGAATAGAAGAAAATGAATTTTTGTCTAATTCAGTTTTCTTCACATGTGAATATTTTATAAATATGTAGTGCTATTATAAGATTTTTCCCTTCTCAGAATTACCATAGGGAATTAAAAACCATGCCACTAGTCACCTGAAAATTTTGTTCCAAACAGAATGTAAGCTAATTTAGTGACAAATAGCATCATTAATTGATTTAATTGTCAAAGATGCATATGTAGTTCTTAACTGTAGCTGAGAAACCACAAAGGATGTTCACTGATAGTTCAGTTTCATGGATTCATTTCCCTTTTTAAAATTTTAGGCTATTAATGATTAACTGGAATATTCTAGTGTTTAATTCTTTTTGCTGCTTATATAATTGTTTAGCCCAGAGTGTCTCAGAATAATTTGGAGATCACAGAGTCTTCTCTGACATGCAGAGTGTTAGGATATTTTTTTAATATTGAACAGTAGACTTCATTTCAAGCTTTACTCAAAAAAGGAAACTTTTTTAAAAATTGTATTGAAATACACATCACAGAAAATTTACCACCTTAACCATTTTTAAGTATATGGTTTGGTGACATAAACAACATTCATATTATTGTTTAACCATTACCAACATCCATCTCCACAAACTCTTTTCATCTTGCAAAGCTGAAACTCTGTATCCATTAAAAAAAATAATAATAATTCCCCACCCCTCCTTCCTCCCAGCCCCTGGCAAACACTGTTCTGCTTTCTGTCTTTATGATTTTAACTATTCTAGGTACTTCATGTAATTGGAATTATAAAGTATTCATCCTTTATGACTGGCTTATTTCATTTAACACTATATCCTCAAAGTGCTTATATGTTGTAGCATGTGCCAGAGTTTCCTTCCTTTTTCAGGCTGAATAATATTCCATTGTATGTGTATACCAGATTTTCTTTATGCATTCATTCTTCAGTGGCCACTTCGGTTGTACCCACCTTGTGGCTACTGTGAACAATGCTGCTATGAACATAAACATGCAAATGTCTCTTCAAGATCCTGCTTTCACTTCTTTTAGATATATGCCCTGAGTGAAACTGCTGGATCATTTGGTAATTTTAAGTTTTTGAGGAACTACTTTACTGTTTTTCATAACAGCTGCACCATTTTACACTCTCACTGTCAGTGTACAAACATTCCAATTTCTCCAAATCTTCATCAACAGTTGTTATTTTCTGTTTTTGTTTTGTTTTGTTTTGTTTTTTGTAGTAGCCATCCTATTGAGTTTGAAGTGGTAACTCATTACGGTTTCGATTTCCATTTCCCCTAATGATTAGTGACATTGAGCATCTTTTCATGTGCTTAATGACATTTGTATATCTTCTTTGGAGAAGTGTCTGTTAAAGTCTTTTACCCATTTGGAAAAAAAATGTGTTTCTTTGTTGCTGTTGAGTTATAGGAATTAATTTATTAATATATATTCTAGATAATAACCCTTATCAGATATGTGATTTGAAAATATTTGCTCCATTATTCAGGTTGCTTTTTTATTCTGTTCATAGTGTTCTTGATGCACAGACAATTTAGGGAATGCAATGAATACAAGTTCATTTTTTTTGCTTAAGATAGCTTTGGCTATTTGGGTTCTTCCTTGGTTCCAAATGAAGCATAGGATTATTTTTTCTATGTCTATGAAATAAGACATTGGTATTATAATGGGTATTACATTGAATCTGTAAATCACTTTGGACAGTATGGACTTTTTAATGATGTTGATTCTAGCAATCTATGAGCATGAGATGTTATCCATTTGCTTGTGTCATCTATGATTTTTTTCATCAGTGTTTCGCATTTCTCCTCATAGACATCTTTCACCTCCTTGGTTAAATATATTCCTAGTTATTTTATTTTCTTTGTAGCTATTGTAAATGGCATTAAATTCTTGATTTGACTCTCAGCTTGATTGTTACTAGTACGTAGAAATGCTACTGATCTGTGTACATTGATTTTGTAACCTGAAACCTTCCTGAATTTATTTATCAATTCCAGGAGTCTCTTGGAAAAATCTTTAGGGTTTTCCAAATACAAGATCAAATCATCAACAAACAGGGATAGTTTGACATACTCTTTCCTGATTTGTATGCCATTTATTTTTTTCTCTTGCCTGATTGTCCTGGCTAGGATTTTCAGTAATATATTGAATAAAAGTAGTGACAGTGGACACCCTTGTCTTATTCCAGTTCTTAGGGTGAAGGCTGTCAACTTTTCTCCATTCAGTATGATGTTGGCTGTGTTTATCATATATGGCTTTTATAATTTGTTGAGGGTTTTTATTATGAGTGAGTGCTGGATTTTATTGAATTCTTTTTCTGCATCTATTGAGATGATCATGTCTTCTTTGTTTTTGCTTCTTTTAATGTGGTGAATCACATTCATTGATTTGCATATGTTAAACTATCTTTGCATACCACTTGATCATGGTGAATTATCTTTTTGGTGTGCTGTTGAATTCAGTTTTCTAGTGTTTTGTTGAGGATTTTTACATCTATCTTTGTAAGGGATATTGGTTTGTAGTTTTCTTTTTTTGTTGTTGTGTGCTTTCTTGGCTTTGATATGAAGGTGATACTGGCTTCATAGAATAAGTTAGGGTGTATTCCCTCCTTCTCAACGTTATGGAATAATTCCTGTGTGATAGGTACCAGTTCTTCTTTCTAAGTCTGGTGGAATTTGTCTGTTAATCAGTCTGATTCAGGGTTGTTTTTGTTGTTGTTGGGAGATTTTTTATTACTGCTTCAATTATTGGTCATTCAGGATTTCTATTTCTTCATAAGTTTGTGTGTTTCAAGGAATTTATTCTCTTCCTCTATATTTTCAAATTGGTATGCTTAGAAGTTTCTGTGGTATTCACGGATGACATTTCCGATTGAGCTTATTTGAGACATTTCTCTTCTATTTCTGATTAATATGGTTAGTGGTCTATTGATTTTGTTTATCTTTTCAAAGAAACAACTTTTGTTTTATTGATCCTTTCTATTTTTTTGTTTCCTTTTCATTTACTTCTCCTTGAGCATTGTTATTTCTTTTCTTCTGCTCACTTTGGGTTTGATTTGATCTTTTTCTAATTCCTTGAGATATGACATTAGGTTGTTAATTAGTGATTTTCTGTCTTTTTTATGTAGGCGTCTAAGGCTATGACCTTTCCCCTTAGTTCTGTTTTTACTATATCCCATAGATATTGATAGTGTGTTTCCACTTTATTGTTCAGTTTGAGGAATCTTTTGATTTCCATCTTGATTCCATCATTGATTCGAGGATCATTTGGTGGCAGTTGCTTAATTTCCTGACTTTGGGTAGATTTAAGTGTTTGTCTTGGAATTCATTTCACTTTTATTCCACTGTGGTCTGAGAAGGTATATGGTATAATTTTGATTTTTTTAATTTACTGACACTTGTTTTGTAGCCTAAGATATGCTCAATCTTGGAGAATTCCCCATATGTTAATGAGAAGAATGTATATTCAGTATTTTGGGGTGGCATGTTCTGTAAATATCTTTTAGGTTCATTAGTTCTAGAGCCCCATTAGAGTCCAGTATTTGATCATTGATTTTATGATTCAATTATCTTTCCAGTTCTGTCAGTGGGGTGTTGAAGTCCCCAGCAATTGCAATGCTACCATTTATCTCTTTGCTTAGATCTGGTAGAATTTACCTTATGAATCTTGGAGCTCCTGTGTTAATGCATATATGTTTAGGATTGTTATGTCTTCTTGTTAAATCACTCCCTTTACCGTTATATGATTTAAAGTCTATTTTATCTGATATGGGAATGTCTATACCTGCTCACTTTAGGTTTCCTTTTCATGGAATATTTTTTCCATCCCTTAACCTTGAGTCTGTATGAGTCCTTTCAAGTTAGATGTGTTTCTTGCAGATAGCATATATTTAGGGGATGCTTTTTCATCCATGCAGCCAGTCTATGTCTTTTAAGTGAGGTATTAAGACTATTCACATTTAGTGTTAGTATTGATATGTGAGGTATTGTTCTATTCATCATAATGGATGATGCCTTGCTGTTTTGTTTTTCCCCTTGTGCTATTATTTTATAAGAGCTATGAGCTTTAACATTTAGGTATTTTTATTCTGGTGGGTGTCTATTGTGCTATTCTATGCATAATGCAATTCTGAGTATTTCTTGTAGGGCATCTAGCAATGACAAGTTCCTTTAGTATTTGCTTGATATGAAATGTCTTAATTCCTCCATCATTCATGAAACTTAGTTTTGCAGGAAACAAAATTCTTGGCTGGCAGTTGTTTTGTTTAAGATGACTAAAAATGGGTAATGGAGTCACTCTGGTTTATGTACAAGCCTTGGCTTTTATGACAGCTTAGATTCAGCAAAAAATCCCTTTAGACCTATGTTCACATCTGGAAAATGGCAATAGTATTAATAACTATAGATAGGTATTACAAAAATGAAATAATATTTGTGAAATATCTACACTCAGTAAATATCCAATAAATATGTTGCTTTGTTTTTTCAGCACATACGTTTTAGAGAAAACGAGAAATTAAGAAAGAGATTTTAAAAATAAGCAAAACCTGAGGATCAAATATTTTTATACTATTTGCTGCTCAGAAAAAAAGATGGAAACTCCTCATTCGTATATTTAAGTTAGCCTAAACCTGATACCAATGAACCTGAACTATAAAAATAACACAAAAATAACACAATAGAGAAAATATCAACATATTAATTCTGCAATTTAGTAAAAGAATAATATACTTTAATTATGAGGGATTTATTTACTCTGGAAATGTTAGAATTGATTAAAATTAGAAAATGACTTCCACAATTCATTGCATTTATAGATCAAAGGAGAAAATACATATGAATATTTTGATTGGTACTAAAAATGCATTTGTTGAAGTCGATAATTCTCATTCCAGATTTTAAAGATGATTTTTAACATGTTGAAATAAGCTACCTCAAAGCAGTACTAAAGCTTATGTGAAATGCAGAAAATGTATAGACATTTCCTTTTGTAATCAAAGATTCCCTAGTAATCAAGAAATTTCCTTCATAATCAAGATGCTGTAGCCTCTGATTGTTTGCATTTAATAAATGTTTTCTATGTGCTAAGCAATGCATCTAAGTGATCTTTTGTAATCTTGTCAGTTACTGTAGGAGAGTAGATACAGTTTTCTTCTTGTTTTGCAGATGAGAATATGGGGCAACTGAGTCTTAGAAATGAAAAGGAAATTGCCTAACATAACATAGTTAATAAATAGCAGAGTTAGGACTTAAGCTAGGTCCTTCTAATTTTAGAACCCATTCTCTTAAATACTCAGTGCCTTATTGCTAACAAGCATACTAATCACAAGTTCATAGCACCAGAAAATTAGGACACCAAATAAATTATTGGAGGAATTTGATATTTGCTCATTAAAAATAGTAGTCATTCATAGGGGAGAAAATGGTAAGTCTCTTAGATTTCCTTAAAATTATGGTCCAGTTTAGTTTTAGGGCTTCAAGTCTAAAGTCTAAGGATCGTATTTCAGTCCCCTTCTTACCACTCAGAGTTAATCCGCAGTTATCTGAGAGGATGACTACAAATTTATTCATTCACTCATAGACATCCATTCACAACCTACCTTTTGCTACATATCTTCTCCAGAATGAGGGATGTAGAGAT
This sequence comes from Avahi laniger, assembly GCA_963575035.1. Lineage (NCBI taxonomy): Eukaryota > Metazoa > Chordata > Mammalia > Primates > Indriidae > Avahi > Avahi laniger. The sequence continues at coordinate 9,417 of CAUYSK010099010.1, forward strand.
GAATAAAAACAATTGAATCTTTACTCCCAAATGCTCATAGTTTTGTGGGCCCAAGAGGCATACAAACAACATATATGTGCAAAAATAGAAAATTATAAAAGGTACACAGGTATCACACAGGAGGAAGTGACAAACTATTATAAATGGGAGTAAGGATCATTTTTTAGGGAAGTCTTCTTGAAGGAGGAGATATCTGAGAAGAGCTGTAAGAGATCAATAAAAGTTCATCATGCAAAGTGAAATGGCAGCTTGACATTTTTTCAGGGAACTATAAACCATTTATGATATAATTAAGAACAATTTTTCTAACCTTATATAATAGTTATCCTCTAATAATTATGTAATGTGTATATTCCCGTATTATCAAACTCATCAAATACTTAATGTTCAAGCCAATATCATATTTTCAAATACAATTACTATCATAATTACTTCCTAGCATAAAGTACAAATAAAATATGTTAAAGTGATCTGCATCGAGTTTATTTATTGTGACGTTTAACTATAGTACCTAGAATGATGTTGACTTTAGTAATGTTGTCTTTTAACAGAATGGAATGGTACTGAACCCCACTAAACCACAGCCATTACTTATAGAGCTTGGTTTAAACTACCCTATTGCCTTTAAATTTCCCTCCCTACCAGTTGCATGCCTTTGAAAGCCAGAAATGATTTTGCCTTGCCAGCATCCTTCACAGACCAACCATTTTCCCAACTGACTTCTTTGGGTAAATTTCCTATCAGTATGCAATTGAAAGTCTTTTTATCTTATGCTATATTGCAACAAGCAGTTTCCATCCACAGTGATTTTTTCTTCACTAGGTCAGAGTTATGGTTAGAATCTACATGCTTAGATACTTGATATTTGTATTAAATTGTATGCTTATAAGCATCTGTAAGAGTATATAAATGCATATATATGTGTATGTCCATGTATTTCTTTTATTAGCACAAAGCATTGGGTACATACATATTATTCTTCATCTCTGTAGGTATAGTAGGAAAATGTATGCATTAGATTAAAAAATACAAAGAACTTTGTGCTATTCTTTATATCTTTATCTTAACACACAACTTAAATACAGTCTAATAAAAGCAGCTTCTTACAATATGCAGCTGACGGATGAAACCATTCCACTGTTCATTGCTTTCCAGTTAGGTTCTGACCTTTTCTAAGGTACTTATAGTGAAAAGATGACGTGTCAAAATTTTTTCTTGATAGGCACTTTGGGGGTCTCTCGTATGGGATTTGGAACTGAGTGTACTGGGATAGAAGGGATCCACTCATTGCAATTCTTCTGGAACACTTTGTAATCTTGAGTTTCCCTATCTCTCTCTGAAAATAATTAATGCTTCACAAAAGGTAATACTTCTTGAAGGAAATTTAATTTAAAAATCTATTTTAAGTGATAGGTAATGATACACTTTAGTAAATGGTAGATATTCAAAATATTCTGAGAAACTGGGTGTGAGTGTGTGTGTGTGTGTGTGTGTGTGCAAGCATGTGTGAGTGTTTTAAATTCAAGAACAACCACAAAGGAGAGAAAACCATAGCAATTTCATTCTTTTTCAGGAATGCTGTTGATTATAATAATAACTCCTGCCCAAGCTTATTAATCTAGCATCTTTAATGAAAGTGGATAATGATAACGTATATTTATTTAACAGAAAATGTTTATGAAAAGAATATAATTCTCTGGCTTTACTCGTGTGGACAGAGAAGCCAGATTGTTTATGTATCTGCTACAGCTACTGTCACATGTAAAAGTGGTATGATGAGCATTTGCCAAAGATTTTGATAAACTCATCAAATAACATAAAAATCCTCAATCTTTATAGTAACTTTTTTGATAAAATAAAAGTTATGCAGATAAATGGAACTAATTTTTTCCAGCCTTTGGTTTAATAGAGTATATAGTATTCTGCAAAAATTAAAACTTAAATAGTGTCTTAAACTATTGCTGATCTTTCTGACCGTAACAGAAGTCACACTACAGTTCATATAAATATACCAAAAAAGATATTATTTTCATCCATGCATTCGTGCAACAATTATTTTTAGCACCTACTATGTATCAGTCACTGCACAGCAATGAGTTATAAAACAGACATGATTATAACTCTCATAGAACAGATAGTCTAACACTTTTTCTGTAAAGGGCCCGACAAATAAAATAATTAAAAACTGATTGAGGTGTTGTTATAGAAAATGATACAAGATGCAGCAAGCCTGCTTTAGCTGAGATTGTGTGTGTATTTGAGATGATAATTAAACTGGGACCTACAGAATGAGCAACCAGAAGATTATTTCTGGGAAACAGATAATATATTCATAGACCCTGAATTGGGGAAAAGCTTGGAAGAGTGATAGTGTAATAGGAGGCAGGTGAGCTCTAACTGGAGCATCATGAAATGAGTTAGCAGACAGAGGCAGGACTTTTTCATTCAAGGCCTCACGGGCCACAGTAAAGAATTTGGGATTTATTGTCAATGTAATGAGATGCCATTCAAGGTTTTAGAAAGTGTTAACATTCAAATTTCACTTTAAATACACTTCCCTGGTTGTTGTCTTCAAAAAAACATTTTGAGTAAGTCAAAAGTGGAAGCAAACAGGCTGGAGAGAATGATAAGAGGAAGATTCGATGTCTGGGATATACTGAGACAGGGATTTGATAGCCTCTCATCCATTCCATTATACTATGTGAGTGAACTGAATTCAACTAAAAATAAAAGGATCTAGCATGTGAGTTGATTTATATTCTAAATGCGTTTTGAATAATTTGCTATTCTGAGGGGTTCTGGTACATGTCCTTCAAGGGTTCCTTGTCTGCTTTCTGTTTATCTCACTCTTCTATGTGTATTGTGGTAATTGTCACTTAATGTAATCGATGACCAGTCTCCCATACTACTAAATAATTTTCTGCAATGTTATTTTTTTAGACACAAAATTTCATCGTTTAAACGTACTAAACCTTTACTTAACGAACCTCTTATTTTTCAACTTAGGAATTATTTTCAATGCTCTACTATAATAAACAACTTTTCAACAATTCTCTATTCACATCTCAACACATATCCTTATGATCTGAAGCTATATTATTTGTGTAAAATCATTACTTTCTCAGAAACAAATATCCATCATTACTAAGGCAAAAACCACAGAACAGTGAAGCTCAGTTAAGAGGAGTTTGTAGAGCAGTCACCTTGGTTCACTCGTTACTAAATGAGTCATTACTATACTTAAGAAGGGCCCTCACCCCCATCAGAAGGTGATTCAAACTTATATCTCAACAATCTAACAGCTTATTACATGTCAGGGAGTTTCAGGGTTTTTAGCAAATAGTTGGAACTGCAAATATTAAATACACAATTGGTAAGGTGTACCTACTCTAATCCCTTTCTTCTAAACCAGCTCATGATTTGAAAAACAATTAGTAAATATTAGCCCTTTTGTTGCCTTCTTTTTGCAGCATATTATATAAAGCACATGCTGAGGGACACCATTTTGAAAATATGTATTAAAAATCTATTTATATATCTGTGCTCAAAATCAAATTTTATATATTTTTTATATATGTACTATTTTATCTCATTGAGAGCTTTGTGAATTTCTACCCGATTTAAAGGCCAGATCAGAATATATTGTGATGAAATAATCTCATGGACCTTGAAAAAAATAAAATTCAAAAAAAATCAGGGAGCTTCTGCTCCCCTAAAACAGTTCTAAGCATAGTTTTGGAAGTCTTACTAGTTTTAATTTTGATAGCTAGAAGACTAGAATAGGAAACCCTGGGATAGAAAGCTTATGAAATCTGTCTCTCTCACTTGTCAAAAATATAAAAAATAGATAAGCTTCTGCTCTACTTATGCACAACTCCAATTCAGTGCAAATATATGCTTTGGGGGAAGAAGTTTTATGATTCATGTGATTAAGAGTCACTTATAATGTGGGAATTAAATAATTATTGTTAAATTAATACTGATTGATTTAATAATATTAATACCTCTCACATTTTTAAAGCCTCTTTTTAAAGCATCAGTCCTCGTGATCATCATAATAATCAACATTAGTAGCATAATCCTGGCTTAAAATGAATCTCATAATCAAGTATCAATTTATAACCCAGTCATAAGCTTAGCATCTACTTGAAGTGTGAGTGAAGTAGGAAGGGGCAGTCCAAGCTCCCCCGGCAAAGCAGCTGCCCGCACATTCCCATGTCCCAGCCCCCGCCCTCAGCTCTTAACCCCTGAAGTCATCTGCTGAGCCCTGCAGCAAAGTGGAGCACAACTGGAAAGCCACTTTGGCTACCTGGGCAGGGTCGATGACACCAATAGGGTCCCTTCCATTTCTTTGTTCTCCAGATAATGAAAATCAAGCTCAAAGAGAAGGGTGATTTTTTCATTACTACAGAGCAACTGAGGTAGAGAGGTAAAGATAAAAAGATATTTGTACCTAATACAGTTCTCTTTTCACTATTCATCGGTTACATTTAAGTGTTGAGATATGTTTGTATGTGTGAGTGTAGTGTGTAGTGTATATTTTATGGGGAAACAAACATGTAACATAAAATGTGAATAAAGACCTAGCTATGAAAACTTAGGCAAGTCACTTCTCCAACCATAAAATGAAATTGTAAGTAAATTTCAGCATATCCAAAATTATATTATGTATTTATCATTTTAAGAAAAAGACAAAAATGACTCCTCAGGAGGCTGAGGCAGGAAGAGCACTTGAGGCCAGAAGTTCAAGACTAGTCTGGGCAACATAGCAAGACTCCATTTCCACAAAAAAAAAAAAAAAAAATTTAAAAGATTATCCAGGCCTGTTGGCATATACTTGTAGTCCCAGCTACTCAGGATGCTGAGGTGGGAGGATCATTTGAGGAGTTCGAGGTTGCAGTGAGCTATGGTCATGCTACTGAACTCCAGCCTGGACAGCAGAGTAAGATCTTGTCTCAACAAGAAAAAAAGAAAAGAAAAAAAAAAAAAAGGAAAAATGAGTTAAAAGTTTACTATGAAAGTTATATTTTTAAATGAAAATTCTAAGTTTCTAATGCATATTTCATATCATTGCTATTTTCTCCTTTTGCCACCAAATATATATTGATAAAAATTCTTAAAAAGCCAATGAGCTGTTTTCTGAATTTTTTTCAGATTGATCATTGTTAGTGTATAGAAATACAACTGATGTTTGTGTGTTGACTTTGTATCCTGCTACTTTCCTGAATTCATTTATTCATTCTGTTAGATTTTGGAGGAAACTTTAGGGTTTTTCTACATAAAAGATCATATTATCTTTGAACAGAGATAATTTTACTTCTCCCTTTTTAATTTGGATTTTTTTTCTTTTTCTTGTCTAATTGCCCTGGCTAGTACTTCTAGACAAACAACCCTGTTCATGAATGGACAAAAAATTTGAATAGGCATTTTCAGAGAAGATTATACAAAGAGCCAATGGACACATTAAAATATGCTCAAAATCATAAATCATTAGAGAAATTCAAATTAAAACCACAAGGAGATACCACCTCACACTCATTAGGCTACTATCAAAGAAACAAAATAAAAAGTGTTGACAGGATATGGAGAAATTGGAATCTTTGTGTACTGTTGGTAGAACATAAAATTCTACAGCTTCCATGGAAAACAGTGTGGCAATAAAATATTAAAATAGGTTTATCATATGATCCAGAAATACCACTTCTGGATACATACCTTAAAAAATTGGAAGCAGGATCTTGAGGAGATATTTGTACATCCATGCTTGTACCAAAATTATTCACAACAGATAAAATATTGAAGCAACCCGCGTGTCCATCAGCAGATGAATGGGTAAACAAAGTGCGGTATACACATACGATGGAATGGTGCTGAGCTGTAGAAAGGAAGGAAATTCTGACATATGCTACCACATATACATGAGGACATTATGCTAAGTGAAATAACCCAGTCACAAAAAGATACCATATGATTCCACTTCTAATGAGACACCTAAAACAGTCAAAATCATAGAAACAGAAAGTAGAATGGTGGTTACAAGGGGCTGGCAGGGAGGAAATGGAAAGTTATGTTTTAATGGGTAAGGTACATTTTACAAGATGAAAATAGTTCTAAAGATGAATGGTGGTGATGAATGCACAACAGTATGAATGCACCTGATACCACTGAATTATATACTTAAAAATGGTGACACTAATATATTTTATATGTATTTTACCACAATATAAATTTTGAAAAATAAAAGCAAAGGAGAAATTTTTTTTTGCCACTCTGGTTCCTTGATAGATTTTTAAATAAATCATAAGAAAGGAGCATGTCGTTCATTAAATGTCATTTTGCTCAGAAGATATCTGGTCTTTAAATAACTAATCTTAGCATGTTTCCATGTACCACATATAAAATTCATACATTTGTTTAGCATGCTCTCTTCAAACAACTGATATATAATTATGTGCTGTGATATTTAGAGGAAAAAAGCGAATTTCTGGGGATGAGCAGCTTGCATTGAGAATTTGCTGCTACTGCTAGCGCCTTCAGAGGTAGGGCACCTGTAAACTCGGCAACTTTTCAAATCTCAGCCAGTTTTGATTGCTGTACATGTTGACACTAAAGGGAAAGCAATTTGTAAGAAAACTAGACCTTTTTCTCATCAACTGACTACTGTGAAGTGTGCATTTTAACCTCATTTGCAAACATATTCTATGAAAAATGTTTATTTGTTGCCCAATTGACTTTTCATATTTTTATCAGAAGAAAAATGATCAGAATTTCAAGATATCGGAGTAAATCGTCAAAAGCTATATTGCAATAAAAATCAAAACATATCCCATGCATTTCTCCTCTATTGTGCTTGTTGTTCTAAATCTTTCAAATACAGATTCTAATAGAGAACAAACTTTCCCTTTCTTTACTTCGGTGGTCTTCATCTTGGAGATAATAAGCTATTGGCAGTCACGAAGCGGCAGTCTTATGCTCTCATTAGTGCCAAGGGCTAAAGAACAGGAGATCTCTTGGGAATCTTGGCTCTGCACTCATTTTTGCTTTGTTTTATTGTATGTTTGTTTTTATTAGGTGAGCAAAAATGTCTAAGCAACCTTTCAGCTGGTTTGGACAAGCAGAGGAACATTCTTATGTTTATACCTGTGCAGTTCTGTTACTGGCTCTCAACATTTTCATTTTAATGTGAGAGTGGCTTGTTATTTTTTAGCAGAAAAATCCTCATAAAACAAACACCTGTTCAAATCTAATTGGTTCATGTGAATACTAGCTTGCCTGCTTAGTGATTTATTTATATATGAGTTATAAAATAAGATGGAAAATAAATTTTTAAGAAAACAGAATCAAATTATAACCCCTTTTTCTGTCCCTCCTTCATTCCTCCCTTCCTTCTGTCCTTCCTTCCTTTCTTTTTTCTTTCCTTTCCTCCTTCTTTCCTCTCTTCATCCCTCTTTTTCCCTCCCTTTATTATTCTCCCTCTCTTTCCCTCCCTCTCTTCATCCCTCTCCCTACCTGTACTCCTCTCTCTCCTCCCTTTCTATCATGAAATGTATGATTTTCACCTCTCCGAGCCTTAGTTTCATTATTAGTGTGAAGAAGTTACTGGGCCAGATGATGTCTGAGGTCCCTTCCACTCTGGCATGCAATGACTGTGGTTCTAGTGGCCAGCTCAGGAGCAGGGTAACAACTGCACCGGTATGCTCTATTGTTCATGGCAAGCTGGGCCTTGTTACTGAGTGATCTTGACACTGTCTTTTCCTTTACAATGACTTTGAAACAACAACAAAAACAACACACATGTATTCTTCTGCATAACTGTTGAACTAGCTTTGTGATGAGAACCTGAATTTTGTATGAAATCTGAATTTTAAGTCTTCCTAAAATCTGAATTTTATTCATTAGAATCTCAATTGGGAAACATATTTAAACATTTAACACTATTCAAACAATCCACATCAAATTCAATAAAAGTGATTTGCATACACCATTATCCACAATAAAGTTTAATATCAAATGTAAAATTGCACACACTACCATAAGAAATGGATAGAATGAGTCATATCTTCTTTCAGAAAGAAAATATGGAGTGGGTATTAAAATTATGTTGTCTTGCAGTTCTGAAAGATGAGATGTAAGGACTCTATGTTAGGTATCATTTGAGTGAGAACTTGGACCAGCAAATGACATCATAGCAGAAGCACAGAAGATAATTATCATCAGCAACTGGGTACAAAATATGGATTTTTTTCACTTGTTCTCAGAAAGTTTTAATTTTGAATACATTAGCCATGTGTTCAAAATTAATGCCTACATGAAAACATGCCTATGTGAAAATAATATTTTTGGCAAGCGCCCAGTTGGAGTTAAGGTGATATGAGGGATGAGGTGATTACTGAAAATCTGTCCTGTGTTCTTAATGTCATTTGGTAATATAGCGAATATGACAGCAAAGCAGATGAATTTATTTCTAGTAGTGTTTATAGAATCTTTCAGAGGAAATTCTAGAAATTCAGGCACTACCCATGAGGCTTATTTTCTAAATTCTTCATTCTTTCTGAACTTCAAAGCAGGCCACCTCCCTTTGTCATACAGGACTGTGGACCGTGGAGCAGAAGGCCATCTTCCTATTTCAGTGACTTTGAGAAAGTTGGGAAGCATCCCTGGGCCCGAGTTTTCTCATGTATAAATAAAAGAATAATCCTCTGAAGTCTTTCCAAATATACCAGTCCATGTTTCAACTACTAATAATGATAATACTCAAGATGTTTTGAGTATTTCTTATTAGCCACAAAGTGTATTAAGTGCACCAGAAAGTGATTTGAATTAAGCAAACACATAGAGGTCAATATCTATAGTGTTTATAAATATTTCCTTGATTTACATATGGGAAAACTGAAATTTATTAATAGAGGAGATAAACGATGTGTCCAAAGACATCTTCTAAGTTACTGACCACATCTGAACCCAGACTCTCTACTGGCAAAGATAAGTAAGTGCTGGTCTTACCCAACAGTTCCTCAGCACTGCCTCCCTTTATAGACCACAGGGCTTTTGAGAGAATTTTAAGCACGGTAGTAAAATAATCAGATTGCTTCTATTTCCTATTTTCCCTCCCCTCCCTTCCCTTCTCCCTCTGTATCTCCCACTACTCCATGATTTATTTTTCCCAGCCAAGGACTGGGCTCCCTGTACACTATTTCAAATACACATTGTTTTACAAGTTTTTGTTCTGGTAGAATGCCTTGGCCAACTAAAAATATTTCATTAGAGTGAATCTTATGGTCTGCTAACTTCCACAGGAGTTTATGGATAAGACTTAGGTACGAGCTTATTTGGAAAATTATAGCGATTCAGTACATAATAATGTAAGGAAAAGGCTAACAGTTAATTATAATGAAATTAAGCATCTTCTTAAAATAGAATCATTCTCTGCTTCCTCTCTCCCCTCTTCCACCCTTCCCTTTAGCATGTGTCATTTCACACTTTCATACTTATTTTCCTATCTGCTGCAAATTAGCAGGAACCCTCAGGAAAATTTGCAAGTGTTGGCACCCAATCCAAGTTTCCTTTCTCAAATTGTTTGCTGTGCTATGGCCTTAGAAATCTCTCCTCTGTGATGAGCAGAATCTTGGCATAGGGAACCAGGTGAGCTGAGAAACCTGTATCCTTGCCTTTAATTCTGTGTAATCGTTTGCCCCCAGATAGTACCATTCATTAAGAAAAAACAGTAACCTTTGAACACCACCTTTATGCCTTAGTGGTTACCCTTTCAGCCCCACATTGCTGAGTTACAAAGAACTTAATTCTCCATATCATAAATGATTTGTTCCATAACTTCACTCTGGCTCTGAATCTGTCTTACTTTTCTACCATTTTTTTTTCTTCTTTGTCTCAATTTTTCTTTCATTTTCCCTTCATTCCTTTCTTATTTTTTTAAATTTTTCCTTTTCTTCTCTCCTCTCCTATTTCCTTCTTTCTTTCCTATCTTATTTACCTTGAAAATTAGTCAATGCATCATTATAAACGATCATAAATGTGCACACGTTTATATCCCTGTATCCCTATCTAGACTGTAGAACCATCATGACCTCTAAAAGCCAAATTTCAATAGAACAATGAAGTTTGAAATTTGTTATTTAACAGAATTTTGGATGGCCTGGTATCTTTCACCTAAGCTAATGTTTGTGGGAAGGAAGAATTAAAATAGCTCCTTCACAGTACCTTTATATCTGGAAACATGTTTACCCTAGTTGTATATTTAACTTGGCCCTCACAGAACAAATGGGAAATAGCAAGAACACTTTGTTGGGGAATGCTGCAGATGGCTTCATGTTTGTCAAGAAATGCCAAAGCAAATCTTCTAAGGCATACATAGTCAGAATCTGGTAAAGGTAGAGTTGGGAGAGTTGTTTTCACTTGTTTTTTTATTATTATTATTATTGATTTGAAAATATCACTGTGTCATTCAGAGATGAGAAAATATAGGATGCATAACAGGACTACAAGGTGTAACATATCTGGTTAGAAATGACTATAGATTAAGAATATTTAGCAATCATGGGAGACAAAGCTGGACAGGCAGGCAGTAGCCACATACAAGAAATCTGGAATGTAAATCGAATCTTCAAATTTTATTCCATGGTCAATGATACATCAAAAAAATTTCGGAAATAAGGAAACAGAAAACTATAATAAAAATATGAATACATTGTTAGGGCACAAAGGACCATGGAGAAAAATTAGAAAGCTGTTGGCATAATTAGGAATTAAGGTACTCCATTGCCTGGCCAATAGCCAGTCATTTAATAAATACTTGTTGGTGGGATGAATGAAGGAATGAGCTCACATTTTAATTTATACATGGTTGGCAAAATAAAAAATAAAAAGGAAGGGAGAACAAGAGGCCATATAACAAAATGGGGATGGCTTAAATATGGATAGGATGTGGGAAATGAGGAGGAGGAGTTTAAAATGCCCCAAAGCCAATGACTGCAAACCTGATAGAGAAATATCTTGTATTCTAAAAAGAACCATCTTTAAAACTGTTTTCAATATGATAATTAAAATAAGCACAGCAATACAATAATTCTACTTTATGTTCATCCTTTTATTTCTCAAGTGTGTGTGCGTGTGTGTGTGTGTATTTCTCCTATGTGGTAAACGCTACAAAGGTAATTGTGATAGAGATACATCTAATACATTCTTAAAAAGAGAAAATGTTAGCTAGATGAAGAAATTATGAGCCTGTTTCTAGAAATAATGTGTTAAATCAAATAAGAGGTGACAGTAAGACCTGCAGGTAGAGGTGTTAGGCCTGAACTCCCCTGAGAAGACAAGACTGAAGATACAGTTTTAGGATTAACTATGATAGAGGTTTCAGAAGGACCACTCATTTTAAAGGACCCAATTCTATTTCAATTAAGAGGACACATATTAATATAACAATGTTAAATAACAATTCAATGTTGCTAAAGCCCAAAGGAGAATACAAAATAAAATAGCTTAAATATACAAGTTACTTTAATATACATTAGTGTTCTTTAGAAGTTTTAAGCTTGCAGAATATTAAAATGTCAGTGAACCTAATCAAGAGCTTCCACACAAGATTCCTAGGCAGAGATTTGTTCTTAAATGGTGCCTTTCTATGCCTGCTGAAAATAAAGGACATTCCTCCTCAATGACTTAGATCTCTTTTAATTTAATTGAAAATTACATTTCCTCTGGCCTGCTCCAAATGAAACTCCTCAGTCAAAGGTTCATATGCCAAGCTCAAAGGTGGAGTCCTCCTGGAATTTTACCCTGAAATAAAGGCAGCTCAGCTTCTAGTCTTGACAACCATGTTCTCCATACATTTCAGCAGCTATTACGTTATCCTCCAAAGGTCATTTCAGCTCACTTATGGATAAAATGATTCAGCCTTGCCATACTTACAGTGGCAAAATGTCATTACACAAAGTGAGATTACAATAAAGAGCTGATTGTCATAATTTAGCCTGGATGCAAGTGCTCAAATGATACAAGTGTCCCTGGAGTATTTCAAAAGAGTCAGGTCCTTTCTAATTATATATCTTGAGAAGAAAACATTTAGCCTCTCACCAGCCACGTTTGAATAATTCAGCAAGTAGTACTATTGGTTCTCATACTTGATATTCTTTTATTTCTTTGAAATATAATTATGTACATTTTATGGTGACTAAGAAACATAAAACATAAAGTAATCCATTGTGGAAATTTGTTTCTGACACTTAGAATATTCTTTTCAATAACACAATTTAGAGGAAATAAAATCTAAGAGATTTCCAGTTTTAAAATATTTGGAATAGAGTACCTGTTAGACTAAATAATTTTTTTAAAACATTTAAAAAAGAAAATTAAGTTAAATGAGTGAACCGATTTTTTTTTCTTTAAATTTCTGCCACAAATCATTTGGAGAATACATTTATTCATCTGTTACACAAAAAAGCAACATGTTTTCTTAATACAAAAAAAATAGTTAAGGAAATAAGCGATAAAAGAAAGCTCAATTATTAGCATGGGCTTAATGAAAAAAGAAAGACACTTTGGAAGAAAGTAAGTTGAGTTATATGGACACTTTTAGAGATATGTTGGGCAAAAATTATGAATGTATATTAGCAAAAGAACAAGTTATTCATACGGGAGTGCTACGCAATTCTACTTGGTCTTTAAGGAAGAAAGAATTTGGCTTGTTGGGTCAGCTTTGGGGCTTTCCTTTTATATAAAAAAAATATAGATAAAAAGAGAATTAGAGAGATAACTAAAGAAAGCAAGAGACTACATTTATCTCCATTTTAAAGAGTTGGGAGAAGAAAAGAGATCATGCTAAAAGATGATTTAATTTAATTTTAAAAGTCTTACATTCACACTCCATATGCAAATAACTGTGCCAAGTGCTTAGAGGGTTTAAAATTAAGTAAGACCCAGTGCCTGGTCTCTAACAGGCTCACAATTTTATAGGCAGGAACCAGATCACCTATAACGTAAACTCTGTTTCTTGCCAAATTAGATAGAAGTTTCATACATTTTTTTATTTGGGGAGTCCAGGAAAAGTTAAGGTCATACTTTTTTGTCTCTGAAGGGTAGAGGTAGTCTTATAATAATTCTTCATAACATTGAGATTTTAGTTATTTTTTGGAGAGAAGATAGGGCCTCAATAGGTTTAGAAGAGGTTAAATAAAGACATTTTAGGCAAAGACAACAATTATCATCATTGCATTATTCAGAATCCTGGCAGAACTGATGGCACTCAGATGACATGAGTTACCATTCCTAGAACAGAAGGAGCAAACAGAGTGAGTGGTCAGACCTGAAGAGTAGCTGGAACCATGAGAGGGGGCCACCTGGGAGAGCTGTCACCTTTGATAGAGTAATGCAACCCCTGACATCCTACAAGGAAGCAGGGAGGGGCCTTGGGAATAAATACCCAAAGGTCCTTCTTGTCTCTCCATTCCACTCCTACAGAAATCTCCCTTTGGATTGATCCAACCAGAAACCAGAGGAAAAGAAGCCTACTGATTAATTCCACAAAATTTGGCCTTCTGGAATATAGAGCCAATGGGGAAAGGATGCAGCAAATCTGGAGGGGCTAAAGGGAACAATCCAGCACAGTCATCATCATCTTTATTATCATCAAAGTTAACAACATATCAAAATTATCATAATGGACAGTTAGCATGTGTTATCTCCTTTATTTTTCACAATAATCCTAGATAGAGCATCATTATTTTATACATTAAGAATCTGAGGCATTGAAAAGTCTAGTAGCTTGCCCTTCATACAACAACTACTAAGTGGTAGAGACCAGATGTGGATTTTTGCCAAAACCCTGCTTTTTCTACTGCATATTCTGCCTTCTAAGAGTGTAAGACATTTGGGAACTATCCTGTTGATATATATGTTGCTATAGCAAAGGGCTCCCTGAGAAAGAAGACAGAAGAAACGTGATGGGAAAGATAGCCTGCAATGTAGCTGGGAGAGTATTGGCTCTCACTGTGTGCATTATCATATCAAACATGGGAAGGACTTTATAAAGATAAATCTGATCTAAACAGAGATGATATGTTGGAGAAGAGAGTGGAAAAAAGCGAAGACCTAAGGGGAAAAAAAGAAGGGGAGGGAAGGAAGGTGGGAGGAAGAGAGGAAAGAAGGCAGGAAGGAAGGAAGGCAGGAAGGCAGGAAGGAAGGAAGGAAGGAAGGAAGGAAGGAAGGAAGGAAGGAAGGAAGGAAGGAAGTAAGGAAGTGATTAGATCTACTAGTAAGATTG
>CAUYSK010099011.1:0-11248 GCA_963575035.1 Avahi laniger
AAAAAAAAAAAAAAAGAATCCAGCTGTTTCCACCACACCAGTTTCCCTTTCTGTGATGTGTGTCTCAGAATGGGTGACTAGGATCCAAAGCTAAGGACAAAGAGGCACCAGGTACCTTATATTCTGAATGTTGGAGACAAGGAACAGCCTCCGGGATTTATTAAGAGTCAGACTGACTCTGCTTTCCCCTCGTGATCATCATCTGAAACTGAACCACTGCTCATGCCCCATCCATTTAAACTTTTCACTGGACAAGAGGAGGCAGAGAGACAGACATGCGGTTAGAGCCGTGAGTCTTTGGCTGAGTGAGAAGTACAGTGGCTCCCCCTTTGAAACCAAAGCAGGGGTGCTCTGAGGACCACCGACAAAGAGTGGGATTAAAAGAGGAGAATGACATTTTATTTCGTAGTCATCAAACCATCTGATCTGACCCCAGTGCTTGGGAGGGTAAAGAAACGGAGAAGCAAAGTGAGCTAATGAGGCAGAAAGAAGCGAGGCAGTGGTGCGGCCTCACTCCCCTGCAGCAATGTATGTGCATCTCCCAGGAGTCAAGAAGCCACCATGGGAAGTAGCCAGACTTAGCTGACCTGAGGTACCCTGCTTAAGAGGCTGCGGGGGTCATGCCAGGGGTAACACGTCAGGGCAGGAGAAGAGCAAGGTGGAAGGGCTCCCACATCAGGAAAGCATGCCCTGGGGAGGTTCCCATGAGTCTCTAACAAACGCTCACAGATGTACCCCACGGAAGAGGCAGTGTTGGGATGCCTCTCACACAGAGACCCACCGAAAGTATTAGCCAAGGGAAGACCACCACTGCAGCACGGAAGTGAGACACTCGTCCCTTTCATCTCTTCCTCTGCTGTCCCCCACAGCAAAGCCCACCACTCGAGAGGGAAGGGAGGTAGAAGCCACGTGTCTTCTCTATTTCAAGCCCTTGGTCACAAATGCCTGAGCTACCTGCGGGGAGGGAGAAGCTGAAATTGAGGTTTTAAATGGGATTGGACTTTGTAATGATGTGGTTATTTCAAAGCTGTGGGAGCTGCTCAGAATGCTGTTAAGGGATGGGAAAGGGAGATTCAGCAGAGCAGGGTTAAGGTAGTAATTGGGAGGAAAAGATTTTATATTTTTATTCTATTGAATTCAGGCTACTTAGAATGGCTATTACATTCACCTGTCTCTCTCTTTCCCTCTCTCCTTCCTCTCTCTCATATGTAGCTTACCTGGACAGCTTTGCATCCTCTTCAAATATGCAGAAAGTTTTATGGGATGATATTGTCAGGAACCAAGTAGCGTTTAAAAAAATCCTCCGTTATTGCATATACAAATGATGAAATTGAGAAAACGTGGCCAAAAACCAAAAAGGTAGCCTCCTCTTTTCTTCTGAGTTTTTTTTTTGCCACAGTGGGTGTCTTGGCATCTGACCTGCCAGGAAGCTAAGAAGTCCTAACCGATATATTCAAATGGTCAGTAGTTAATGAGTGCCTTCCATGGTAAATTCCACTGAAGAGTATATAAAAATGTTTCCTACTTTTAAGGAGATGACAATCTAGATAAACATATGCTCATTAAAGATAGAGTAGTGTATGACAGGTGCAAAATAAATGGAGTGACAGCAAAAGTACTGTATGATTTTAGATTACCGAACCACCCTCTGGCACTGGTTGCCAGGTCAGAAAAGGTGAGGCTTGAATGGTGCCATGAAGGATGGGTAAGAATAAGTGGGCAGAGACTAAAGGACTCTGATGTGAGCAAGCTGACAGAGACCAGAGTAGTCTGGAAATTACATTTGGGGACATTGAGCCCCCCCAAACAAATTCTGCATCAGTATACTTTTCTTTGCAGGTACTGGAAAACCTAACTCAAACTGGCTTGAAAAATCAAGGGCATTTATTGGTTCATGTAACTGAAGAGAACTAGAGGTTGAGTGGGCAGGAGTGGGTTAACTCGGGCTGTTGCTTCCTTTCTCTGTGAGCCTCAGGGCCCTCTCTATATTTTCAGCCTGGTGTTCTTGGTTACAAGATGGTTCCCGAGGTGTATTAGTTACCCATTGCTGCGTAACAAATTACTCCCACCCTTAGCAGATTAAGCAATGAACATTGGCTATCTCACAGTTTCTGTGTGTCAGGATCTAGGAGCAGCTTAGCTGAGTGGCTCTGTGTCAGGGTCTCTTGTGAGGTTGCAATCAAGATGTCAGTTAGGTGAGATCATCTGCAACATTACTGGGGCTGGAGGATCTGTTTCCAAGCCAGCTTACATGGCTGTGGTGGAGACTTCAGTTCCTTGTCATATGGGCCTCTCTATATGGTTTCTCATGGCATGGCAGCTGGCTTCTCTCAGAGAGAGAGATGTCGTAACACAATCTCAGAAATGACACTACATCAATTCTACCCTTTTCTATTGATCATACAGACCAACTCTGCCAGCACTGATACACTGTGAGAGGGGGGTTATTCAAATATGTAAATCTCAGGAGGTTGGAAATCCTTGGGGACCATCTTGGAGGCTGGCTGCCACACGCGGCCACATGATTCCTTGTTCATATCCAGAAGAAAGTTGCTTCTTTTACCCATTGAACTGAGTTCTCAGATTTTTTTCTGATTATACCATCCTTAAGCCACAGGGGCTGGAAGAATAACAGCTACTGAATGGCTCAGGTCTAGGTCACTGAGCCAATGTCTGTTGCGAGGGGACGGCATGAGGACGATTGGCCTAGACAAACGAGGATACACCTAGGGCTGCAGATGCGTGTTGCTGCCACTCGAGCAGCGTAGCCGTTCCACAGAAGCGGGTGGATAATGTGTTGAGGAGGCAACCACAGAGTCCTCTACAGTCTGTCTCAGGCTACTCAGCATCCATGCCTGTCCTCCTCCCTACCCGAGCACTGTTTCATGGATTGTGACCCTTCTCCAAGGGGAGACAATCTAAAGTTAATTCAAGCTCCAAGCCTAGGCTCTCTCTTCTTCATTGTGTCTGGATGCAACTCTTCACACTCTAATGATTTCAAGAGTGTACTTCCTACACAACCCATATGGAATTGTGAAGAAAGAACAGGATAACTTCAATAAAACTCCCATTGGAAAAAGAATAGATGGAATATAATACACAACATTCTCTGGTCCACAGCACACATCATATTCTGCTGGATAGGAACTGTAAGTTCTCCCTGCCGTGGTTGGAAGAGAGAGTCTGCATAGAGAGAGTAGAAAGTAGGGACTCAGTCATTAATTGCTGCCAGATTGTGGAGGGCCTTTTGGAACTTTAGCCTGTAAGCAATGGAGGAAAGAAAGAGGATTGTGGAAGGTTTTAGAGTAAGGTAGCGACATGATCGAAATTGCTTTAATAAACTTAATTTGGAGGCTCTATATAGTATGAATCCATAAATTCCCATAAAATAACACCCTGGGGACAAGTTTCCTTACATAAACTGAAAGTGATGCTTGAAAAAGAAATGCTAAGAGATTCCACAGTAAAAGTCCATGTATATAACCCAGGTTTGTTTCTTTCCCAATAGAAATTATAAGTTGTTTCCAGAAATCTACACGGAACAAACAGGGTGGTTCATGTTGTGTCACTTCCCTGGAATTAATTCCAAACTAGAATGAATAAGCTTTTAAGACTCTTTTGAAAGGATTTGAAATAAAAGTAGACAGGGTAGGTATAGAGTGACTGGGACCAAGTTTAAACAGAAAAAGTAAGAAAAAATTACTAGAGAAGACATTTTTGGATAACAACAATCCTTCACTTACCTGTGTATAGTGAAGGAAATAATAAAAAATATTGTTTAAATTATTTTACTACTGTAAGGCCTACACAAGTTAGCTGGTTAAAAGTTTGTGTGAGCTGTGAACATATCTGTACTTTAAAAAAGAATCGGGTTGTGGGATAAGTGAAGCTGTGAGCCTCTGCACTACCTGCTATTGTGAGGGGCTTTTACTAGTTCGGGATATGAGGAATGTCTTCTTCATAGTCATAAAGCCTATGGGATTTCTCCTCAGATGGCCTGGAGTATAGCCAAGATGGAAAATGGTGGAACAAATGGATTATTCCTATTTGCAATTTCAGATGTTAAGATTTAATTTGCATTTGACTTATTCCTGAGAAACATGATGGAAATACCCTCCACAATAAAGTTGTATTATTTCTCTAGGCTACAGACTTGAGTATGGGTGAGTGAAATGTATAAAAGAAAACATTTTTTGAGGTAGGAATAGATTCATCATTGAGTTACCCTGCCAAATTCAGAATTAGATAGTGGAAAAATTCTATTTATTTTGAGTTTGTGGATCTGCCAGCAAACTGTTGGGAAAAATAAAGACAAGCCGGATAAGGGCTTGGGTTATGGAATAAACCATAGATGACATATGACTGAACTTTTTCAGAGAAGAATACAGTTCTTCCTACTTTTATTTTCTGGTTTTAGCTTAGACTGAGTCTTTAGTAACTTTGATTTGCAGTATGCATTTCTATTTTACTAAACTATAGCAGCAAAATGGAAAACACAGCATGTTGCAGTGTTGAAATCAATCTTAAGGGTCAGGAAATAGAAAATATCACGTTTCCATAGTAACGCTAATTTAGTCAGATCACACATGTTGTTTCTGAGCCATTAGTTTACTCTTATGATGTTCAAAGAACACAATATTTACTCTGTAATGTGGTTAAGTCAATGTTATAATGCAAAGCAATTTCATATTTTCTTTATGCACATTTTAAATCCTTTATTATAGTTGGTTTGACATCAGATTGCTTGTACTACCTTGGAAAATGCAAAAATGCTGTAACAGTTTTTTAAAAGTTTCTAAAGATAATTAAATGGAAAATCATGAACATAACACAACTTAGAAAAATTATAAGATAAAGATGAACTAGGTTTTGAAAGTTTGCACCAGAATTTTTGGCTAATTTTTTGGCAATTCATTTGGTCTTCCAACTGGGTAGCTTTAACTTGACCTGATTTTAGTTTTCACATTTATCACATTCTAAATGGTATAGCCTTAATATCTACTTGGGATTTGTCCCAAATCATTTTTTGAATTCTCAAATTCATGAATACTGCTATAGCTCTGCAGGCTGACTTTTCCGGCCCGCTTTTCCACAAAGAAACCTCTCCCTTCACAACTTTATAGGAGTCATTACAAAGATGACGATCTGTAGAAAACAAATCTGTCTTCTCAGTGAGCCCTGTCTCAGTGCACACATCAGGCACATCTTCATGACTGGCCTTTGCACACCAGTGTGTGGTTCAGAGTTGCTTCTTAGTCAAATGGCAGAATGCCGCATGTCATATCTTTGAGGCTGCTCATGATTATCACATTGATTTTCAGTTGTTCAACAACTGTGTATTCCTGGGATAAATCCCACTTGATCACAGTATATAATTCTTTATATATGTTGCTAGATTTGGTTTGCTAGTATTTTTTTTTTTTTTTAATTGAGACAGAGTCTTGCTCTGTTGCCCAGGCTGGAGTGCAGTGGTCTGATCATAGCTCACTACAACCTTCAGCTGCTGGGCTCAAGTGATCCTCCTGCTTCACCTTCCCAAGAAGCTGAGACTACAAGCATACACTACCACGCTCAGCTAATTTTTTATTTTTTTTTGACACAGGATCCTGCTTTTGCCCAGGCTGGTCTCAAATTCCTGGCCTTGATGATCCTCCCACCTACCACAGTGCTAGGATTACAAGCATGAGCCACTGTGCCCAGCTGATTTGCTAGTATTTTGCGGAGGATTTTTACATCTATATTCATAAGTGATATTGCTCTGTAGTTTTCTTGTGACACTCATGTATATTAGAATGTACTCTATCTGCCCAAACTCTTATTCAGTTCACTCAAATTAATAGAAACAAATCCAATGGAAAAATGACAATCATGCTTTTTGGTATTGTGAATACGAGTACAAGTTATTTGGTTGATTGAATTGTTCACTTCTTGCCTAAGTGCTAAGTAATGCTGAGAGATTAAATTCAGTACAAGAAGTATTTATTGAATGCCTATTACGCTAGGCTTGTGCTTGGCACTGGGGGTGTACAGATGAGTAACGAATGATGGTAGCAGTAATAATAGTTGTAGTAGAGTAACATTAAGCTGCATAGTGGGTAAGAGTAGCTGGATTTGACTCCTACCTTTACTTCCTAACTGATGGAGCACAGGCAAATTCCCTAAACCTCAATTTCCTCACCTGTGAAATGTGGCTACTCATAGTATGTAATACATAGGATTGTTGTGAAGATTAAGTTAAGAATACTTATAAACAGTGCCTGAAACTTAGTCATCACTAGGTACAGTTTAGCTATTTTACTATTGTCTGATTTTCGTGTGCCAGAACTTATATATATTATTTAATTTTCATAACGACCTAATTGAGGAGGTTAGTATTACCTCTGTTATTATAGCTGAGAAATCAAGGATTCTAGAAGATAAATAACTTGCCTGAGATCATTGATGTGGTGACCGGTAGAAGCAGAATTCACGTCCAGAATATGCCTGACTGTAAAGCCAGTGTTCAAATACATCACTCTATATAGCCTTTCCCTGGCTTAAAGGAGCTCTCACCTAGCTTGTTCAGGAAGCCCTGTCCAATAACTAGCTTAGATTTTTCAAAGTTTCCAGAGGAGACCTTTTGGTGCTATATTTCAGTACCTTGTTCTCCTTAAGTCAATTAAAAAAAGTCTAACACAAATGTCATCTATTGTATTCGAACTCCATTTCTTCCTTAGTATAGACAAGAAATATATCCATGTGGCAACTTAAGTCAATACATTCCAGAAATTTTCTTTCACATTTACATGAAGAATTGATTGTTCAATGGAGCAAAAGCATACATTGTATATGAAACCTTTGTTTTTCTGGATCCTTCTTAAGATGAGAAAGCTCTGTTAAGGATCTTTTCTTGTCTATTTGGACCCTCTTTCTGTCCTTGATTTTGATCCTTGTTTGATCAAGGATTATTTCACAGGGTCATGGGTTAAGTTCCCACCTAGCTGTAGTTGTTAAATGCCCTCAGTTTTCACACCACATGAAGGGCATAAGAGGTCACGAGAAGGTGGGAAGAGGGCTATTAATAATAAACCATGTGAATGAAAAAGTGTAAACATTTAGGGCCAAATTTAGTGCACAGCTTCTCATGTATAGAAATTACTTTTCTGTGGTTAAAAAACAAGCTGGATGTTGAGGCCTTGGAAGGAATTTAAATAGATTGAGGCATGGAAAAGTGATGCAGAGTGAAGATAGGGTAGCTATTGTGCTTCCACCAAAAGCTATCCCAGGACTTAGCAACAATCTTATACTTCCTTCAGGGTAAATGATGTAGAAAAATAACCTGCTTCTACCAAGAGAAGAAATTATTCAACATTTCCTTTCTTTCTCCCTAGCCAATGATTCTTATAGAGTGTTTTTAACCCTAGATCAGGGCATTGGGCTCATTTCCCCCTCAAAATAAAGCCCTATAAGCAATATATACTTAGAATTGAAATTTCTATGACAGATGAGCAAATACCTAAAAACAAAATTTTCTGAAAGGGAAAAAAAAAATCCTTATTTTAAAGGAAAAAAATTGAAGTGCATACCAAGTATGACACAAAGCTGATACCCACCCAGTGGCCAGATATGTTTTCCTGAGGGATCTCCTTGTGTTTATTCCTCTAGCATTTTTTCATTCCTGACTTTTGGGGTGGCCCTTCTGTGAAGAGTTTCCTCATCCCAGCTGTTATGATGTTTAATCTAGAGTTGCCAACTTCTGATCTGGCGGTTCCAAGACACAGGGTGAGGAAAACAAAGCTTTCCAGTATTTCTGAATCCTGTCCCCCACCCGCACTGGAATTAGTGTTTTAATCTCTGGTCAATCCTGAATTGTTTTCAACCCTAGCTTCATCTTTCCTCTCCCCCGGAATAGCAGAACAATTACTAATGGTAAAGATCTGTGTCTATGTCCAGAGTTCAAATTACATATGCCCTACACAAACCTCAATTTATTTCTCTTTTCCTTTTCTGTCCCTCCCCTCCCTTCCACTCAAGTAAATTATGTATTTTTGGTGTGTGTGTGTGTGAAATATTTACTTTTTTTAAAGATAAAAATTAGATTATAGTTTTTGAGCTAACTAGGGTGTATTTTTCTTAGGAAAAACAGGGAAATCTTTAAACAGGCTAACCATCTGGTTTTGATCCTAATGTTAGTCCATGGATGGCTTAACAAATAAGGGAAGTCATGGGTACTCCTGGCTCCCTCTTGACTTCCGCCTGGTCATTTAATGTTCAAGTTGGATGGTCCTGACTGGTCCTGTGGTTTTTGCCTGACCTGCTGCAGGACCAGGCAGGTAAGGAATTAGGCATAAGCAGAATTAGTATATGAAGGTGGAAAGAAGGGCATAGATATGTATGAAGAAATAGGCCATTTTTCCAAATATGGAAAGGCATAAATCTTACATTACTAGGACATACTGCTTTCTTCTGGTACATTCAACAATACTATCATACTGTGAACGAAGCTACCTCTGGCAATGGCAAATATTTAGGCGAGAAGATGGTGAAGGTGGAAAATGGTGTTCTTTGGTCCTCCTGCTTTCTGTAAGTGTCTGGTACACCGTGGCTGTTCCCACATGGCTTTGTTTAAGGACTCCACCCTCAGAGTCCCCACAGGTTTGCCTTTAGGATGTTCTGGATCTTTTCCTCACCCTTACTATTCATGGCAGGGACGGATATCCACTGACCTGAAATATTAATAGTTTAGTGTCACCTTCCCTTATTATCTGCTCCCAGCCAGGCACAGCTAGCTAGTTTGCTGGAAAAATAATTAGCATGAATTTAACATTTTGTGCTTTAATAATAGGAATTTTTAGAATTAATTCCTCATCCCCGTATAAACTCTGCTACTATAATGAATTAGTGGAAATTTTAGGTGACATCAGGCTAATTGGACGTGGTGATCTGGGAGCAGGCAGGCCTCCTAGTGGTCTGCAGGATGTCATGCATAAGGTGAAAGCTGCCTTTGAATCTTCACATCTGTTGAGAAAAAGCCTTACTACTTGCATTGAAAGGTCTTAATGAAAGCTTTAAAGAAAACTGCAGATTTGATATGAAGGAAGGATGGGTCCTTATTTGAAAGATGTTTTAACCAAAAAATACAAAGATTAAATGGTGTCCCAATATTACATAACAGTCTAGATGAGAAAAAAAAAAAACAGATTCCTTCATTGTTTTTGCTCTATTATTCCAGGTCTTTTGTATGCTTGACAACTAGTTCTCTTGTTCATGTTTCCCATCTTTTTCCTCATTTTTGCCTCATCTGCATTATTTATACCTTTGTTTTGATGCATGAAAAAATTCCTTCCAAATAGAAAGTCAGAAAGTGGAAGTTCCTCTGCTATACAGGATTTTGTTGTTTTGTTTTGTTTTTTAAGAATGAGGGTAGGAATCTACCTTTGGCAGAATTAAAAATATTTAGGATGTTCGAGTTACATTTATACTATTATTGTATTGGCAATGTGTTTTGACTCATTCTTCAAATAAATATAGTGGAAATCTTTTATAAAGCTTGTGTTGAGTGGATTTGAATATCTGACTTACAGACTAGGCATGACTTCTTTGGAATTTTTGTGTTTATGAAAATATACTTTGTCTACCATATACCTGAATTTGTATAAAAATGAATTTCTGAGAACTTGAGGAAGTCATTCCTTCTTGTTTAAACATTGACATGTGTTTCTTAAATTGTATACCAATATAAAGCTTAATTATTTTGTTTAGTATTAAGAAGCAACATTAATTAAAATATCAAACTATTTTTGGTTTGTTTACTCATTGTCAGTTGTCAAAATAAGTGTAATTGGAAACAGCAGCCTTCATATTATTTTTCACAGTTCTTCACATTCAAATCTAAAATGAGTAAGAAAATGGGCTTTATCTAATTACAATTTTTCTTAGAGTATGTATTCAGATTACCATTCTATAAATTAGAAGATAATTAAAACCAGAAACTGATTATTTTAAAACTGGTACCACAGTTTTATAGACAGATATTTTCCATGGGTTCCTCATTTTTATAAATTGATTAGCTTCATTTGGCTATTTTACACATATTAACAGATTTCACTCTTCTTTGGTATGATTAACATGTGGCAGAAGACTAATGAAGTATTTCTTTGCCCTTTTAATCTTATCTTCAAGTTGTACTTAAACTTCTTTTCATTTTCAAAACAGCTTAATAATGTGATTTGATATTAGCAAGAGATTTAAAAATTTTCCATACTTAATATGTGATCAAATAAGTACATTTATTTTAATAGTTCTTAGGATTAATTTATCTCACTCTAAATAAATGAGCTCCTGATCAAATTTAGAAATTAGGAAGCTAGAAATATTGGAAATATTTTTTAAAATACCAGTTTAACATAAAATTCTATACTATTGGATAACTTTTTCTTCTAAGTTTATTACTAGAGCACTTCTAATTTGTTTTAGGAATTTAAAAAGAAATGCTATGTGCCTTCCACTACTCATGCTAAGATTCCATTCCCATGCATGTATTATGTAACTCACAAAGAAAGAATTGGGCTCCAAAGGACTTTGATTTTACATGATACTGTGGTATGACCTAAAGAACACTAGACTATACAGGTTGATAGCACTATGTTCCAAACTTTGCTTTTCATTAAGTCATTTTACTAGGCCTCATTTTTTCCCTCAAATATATATTAATAAGGATGGATTGGATGACTTTCCTGTTTTCACCATCTCTGATATTTTAGAATATTTGGAATGCAATCTACAACTGACTCCCTCTCCTATTTCCCACACTGGACTTCTCAAGCATTTTGGGTTTTCCTCAAGGTCCACGCTTTAATACAGTGACACTAACTGCAGATGACTTTAACTCTGAGAATAACATGAATAGTACATCATGAACAACAGTAAAAACAAAACAAAAAAAGCAAGAATTCTTTGTCTAACTGTGCTGAAATAATGAATTTTTTTTTTTAAATTTCAGAATATTACAGGAGTACAAACACTTTGGTAACATATACTGCCTTTGCACCACCGGAGTCAGAGCTTTAAGCGTGGCCATCCCCCAGACAGTGTGTGCCTCACCCATTAGGTGTGAATATACCCATCGCCTCCTCCTGCTCCCAACTGCCTGACACCCGATGTTACTTCCATATGTGCACAGAAGTGTTGATCAATTAATACCAACTTGATGGTGAGTACATGCAGTGCTTGTTTTTCCATTCTTGTGATACTTTACTTTGAAAAATGG